>VZRE01002240.1:0-52170 GCA_013396775.1 Cephalopterus ornatus
GCCTCCCCAATGCAGAGTACAGGGGAAGGTGTTTCACATTAGTGTAACACGTTTCTGTTTTGTAAGAAAAGGATTTAAACCAATGATTATCAAATTACACTCACTGCCAAGTAATCTGCTGTTGATTTATCTAGATTGTGGCTCACACAAGAACCAGATAAGGTCTAGTAAGATCAAGGTTAAGGTAAAGCAAACAGGTACTGCTGAAACGAAGCACTCTTCCTGAAGCATTTGGCCACTTTGCTACAGTGGTGTCCTTTACAGTCCATATTTTTGCAATCTCCCTTTCCCATTAGCTCAGATGGCCTGTCCAGTCAACTTTTCACTATTTCATCAAGCCAACACACATTAGTTCTCCATCCAGCTTCCCATTTGGCAAGTTGCTTTTCATCATTGTTATGCCAATGTTAATATTCCATAGTCATTAAAAGCTTTGGTTGAAACAGACAGAAAAAAAGAGGGGAAAAAAAAGGGAAGAAAAAGAGGAAAAAAAGAGGAAAAACAACCTTACCACCAGCACTGCTAAATGAAGAGCACAACATTATGCCATGCATACACTGTCAATAGTGAATGACTTTACAAACTAACCTAACTCCATATAATAGATAAGATGAAACTGAACTGCCCTAATGTGATGCTTGCAAAGCTTGGAGCAGGGACTCCTGACAGCTCAGCCACCAACCTGCGAGGATGTGGGATTGTTGGGAATCCACAGAGGAAAGAACAATAACTCCTCTTCACTACCCATGACTAAATAATCCTAAAAGGCAACTAAGAAAAACAGTTGATTGTGGAAATCCACGAGGGTGGCTTTACCTGTTATGCAAAAGTGGCAGCACAAGGTGAGGTTACTGGAACTGTGTGCAGTTCGTGCAGCTTTGCTCAGCAGCAGATCGCTTCTCCAGCCGCTAAATGTCAAGCACCTACGCTATGAATTATTTCTCAATGTCTAAACAGAATTCCAGAGATATCCCCATCATTACATATGGATTTAGTGCTCAGCTTGTTCAATTATGATTTAGGAACACCAGATTTTAGCCACTCACCTCCTTCAGCAGATAAATAGAGTGAAGAAAAGAAAGACCAAGTTTCATGCAGAAAGAAACCGCTTGAAGGTCTTTAAAATAAATGATTTACTGTGTTTTCAGTCTTTGAAGCAAAGGAAATTGTAAGCCTATTTTGTAAAAATGTACACCAAAATCCTTTCCCTGTTATCAGCTGCAATAGCTTAGAATATTTATTTTTTTTTGCTTACATGGAAGTTTGTACTTAAAGGTAAAAAAATATCTACTTTAATCCTAGAAGCCCTAAGATAGTGTATCTAAAATACAAGAGAAGTATTTAAATTTTTTAAGAGAAAAAAAACAATAGGATAAAGGGCAGCAGAAAAGCAAAAGAAATAAAAATGCATGAGTGCAAAACTTATTTTGTAGTGTATTAGCAAACTGTTTCTCACTAGTTCTTGCACTCATTTAAACCATGGAAAGATTGGCCCTGCTAATGATGGTAATGGACCCAAAATAAAATTACAGCTAATTCAACTTCTAAGAGAACCCACTCCGAACTACAGAAAAATCTGGTTTGTGTATCCAAGAAAAATAACACAATACTCTTCTCAGCACTCTTCACTAATCTTGCAATATGAGTGATATACACATGCAACATCATGTATTTTCAATCTGTATTAGAGGAAGATTTTTAAGGAACATAGTTTTTGTAAATTGAAGATCAAAAATAAAATAAAAAATAATTATAATTAATATATTAAATTAAGATGCCACAAAAAAATACCTCTGACATTATTTTGAAAACAAAATTAAGAATTTTTCATTAACATCAATAAAAGAGATGACAAATTGGCAGACAAATGGAATTTAAATGACTCCATTCTCTCAAATACCAATCTTTCTACCCTTTCACAAAAGCTTAGATTAAAAGAAAGAAATGGGACTAAGGGTCTATTGATTTGAATTATTTTGGAGCCAGGGAGAAAAACAGATTCCATCCACAAAATTCCCATTCAGTGAAAGGCCAGTAACCTGTTGTCTTCTTTAATGATGAGCTCCAGCTTCAGCTTTTGTGACCAAAGCACTAATGAAGAAGGAAAAGAGGTCGTCTCTAAAACAAACAAGACTCAAATCATTTTGGCCCAAAAGACTAAAGAATAAAATGTTGTAAGGAAATAAACAACGAACCAAAGAAAATTTTTGAACTGTGCCATCATAAACTTTTTGAAAATACACTGGCAAAGTATAGTAGTTGTTCAAAACATACATTTTGTTTCCAGGTGTGATTTTAGAGCCATAGAAAGTGAGGGGGATTTTAGGAGCTCTCAGTATTACCTGAAGAATAAGTGTCAGAAAGCAAAACTCAAGCTCTACTAACTGTTGGAGATTTGTCTATCTAAATAAAAATTAAAAAAATAAAAAATGCATCATATTCTATCGCTGTAAACAAACTAGTCAGTATACCTACACAATTTGCAAAACATGGAGGTCTGTCCCAGCAGTTTCAAACACATGGATGAAAAAGAAAAGTTAAAACTACATTGACAATTAAAACTGATGCAATTTGTACACTGAAATGTTGAGTTCTTCCCTAGTCCCCTCCATGTCCCTGTTTCCACATCTCTGTATTCTAATCCTATATTGTTATTGATTGATTATATTATTTTTCTTTTCCCCCTAGACAGTTTTAAAATATACACATCTTGATAGCTTAGATGCTTAATTTGGAAATTGATGCAGGAGACTCTTAGCCCCTCTCCAATTATATCTTGTGAAACAGACTCTCTGGAGATTTTCAATAAAATGTTCTTTCATTATCACTCAAATTACATCTTCACGTTTATTGACAATAATCCTGAAGAGGGTGAGTTTCTGCTATAAATCAACTTTCACCATCAGAAGTAAGGCTTTCATGAAAACCTGTATTAAATATGTACTGCAGAAAGTACAGCATTTTCTTTCTGTAGAATGCTATTGAGTAAATGACTATTATGTTGCACAAATCACTGTTATAATATTGGGAAAAAATAGCCTCATTTACCATGAAACAGCATTCAAAAGCTGAAATGATAACCTTGTAGATTTAATGATGGGTTATTAGCTAAACATCGATTCAAAAATTCATTTAGGGAATGAAAAAACAAACAGACCAAAAAAAAAGCCAGATTGTGAGCTGAATTTCGGCGGCTATTTCTAGTGTTTGCTGTGATGGATGAGTATTCAGGGATTTACGTTGCTTCAGTGATAATATCCTGTGCAGTCTGGACACCTGGGGAAAGAGACACATAGAGACAAATATATTTATGTGGTTTTTTTCTTCCAATGAACTTCTGATTTTCACTACCTACTTCCAACCCAGAATACTTTTAGGATGTGGTTGACAAGCTTCCACTATCTGCTCAGCTTCACCCAGACTAAGAGTAACTTGAATTCTTGAAATTAAAAATTAACATCTTAGCTCAAATTTAGGGTTTTTTTAGTTCTCACTTGGCACTTAAGTAAAAACAGCACAAATAAGTGGCAATTTAGAAGATAGCTTTTGAAAAAAAACAAACAAGCTAGGAATAAAAAATTAATACAAACCCCAAATATCTTAGCTAGATAGGAAAGAAGTTGATTTCACATTTTGAAATCAAATTTGACTAAATTTTCTATAAGCAATCTGAAAAATCCAAAGATTTTACCTGGCCCAGAGCAAACAGGAAAATAGAATTATTTTTAATTCAACTTAAGACTATGTTTTTATTTACATTTTGCTCCTCAGACATCACATTAGAAAATCACACAACTCTCACTGTAGTGTCACCTTTTTACACAAGTTAATTCCACATTGCTGAAACAATACAAGCTGGAGAAGAACTGGTCTTGCATTCAACATGAAATTATTCATTACTTATTATTATTTTAAAGAGCCCAGTTCTTTATTTTGTCTAAGGAAAAGATTTTCATTAAAGTGAGAGTTACAAAGAAGATACATACAGCTCTGTTCATGCCTACTACCTAATATTTCCTACCACAAAACAGGCTTCTGCCCCAGCTCCCAGGGAAGACCCTGCATTGTCTTTCAGTCATTGTTGTTGTTGATCAGTCACTTGTAGCAGTGCCTGGTGATTAGCAAAGTGACCCAGTCTCAATCTAACCCAGCTCTCTGGCTCCTTTTCCCCCATTCCTTCTATTTTTTTCTGATTAATCATCACTTCTGTAAATTGCAATTTGAACAACAACTCACGGGGTTGTGTCATTTTTACAAGATAGCCAGCACCAAAAAAATTTCTGCAAGTGACAGGGACCATCTGGCTCCAGCTCCAGCCCCTTTAGAAAAGGTGCAGACTTCACAGTCCTGCTGCTGCTGTTTCATCCAGCCTTTCACACGTGCTAAGGAACAGCTGCTGAAGGAGAAGAGGTAAGACAGAAGAAACAGATAATATTAAGCAGGTCCCAGGGAATAACTGCAAATGTCCAAGAATGTATTTCTCCCAAAAGCTGGGGCAATATAAAACATGCTTAGCTTATCATGTGTGACAATTACAACAGATATCAATCCCACAATTTGTGTTTAAATCTCTTGGTAATTTCGGCAGATACTTTGAATGAACAAAGAAGGTAATACTGTATGGGAAACTGTTGTGACCACAACTCTTGTACCTCCAATGTACTGGTGCCTGGCAACCAGTGGCCAGTTGTGTTCTCAAGGGTCCCTTGGGGAATTTTCATTTCTACTTGGTTTACAAAAAGATATTTAACTCTAAAGGCATCTAGTCATCTTTTTGTTTTCATGACTGACATGTCTTCCTCTCAACTTTCTATAAAAAATACCGAAGAATTTTCTCAGATTTTACTGTGCAGCTCACGGTGAGGGGGGTTTGTGCTATTCATGAAGATTCACAAATTTGGAGTTTGCTATCAGCAAAAGTCTTGGATTTTGTTTTAAGTACTTTTCCTTTTGTAAAAATGAGTTGGATACATTTGCACAGTCCAGCAAGGCTATGAGGTTGCACAGCCATGAAGAACATCTGGCTCCAGAAGGCAGAGCACTCCTAAAAACTAAAATCACTTTATGTTCCATAAAATAAGTCAATGAATAGGCTAAAGGAAATAAAACTCATCAGCAGGAAGATGGGATGAAACACTGTTAGGAGGATTTGAAGACAAAGAAATATCTAGGAGAGGAAACAATCCGCATGGGAAACACTGCCTGTTCCTTTGCAACGCTGCTTTTCATTTACAGTTGTTGAATATTGAACACTGATTGATCCTATTCTTTCATCTCCCCTCCTTAAGAAATATGCTGAAATCAGGCCATCAGGTTTGCAAGGGCAGATATTCATGTGTCTGAGGAAACCAGGGGTTGGGATGTTCCCAATGCAGCAGAACCTTGTCTTTCCCTGGCCTTTCTTAAAGAAGAATGATTGGAGTGTCTCAGCATGTTACAATGTGTGTGCCCAGGAGACCAAGTGCTCACAAAGTGGCTATAAATTGCCTCTTGGGATTGGCCTCAAAAATCTGGGGTTTCTATGATCTTCCTTACACAGAACAGTTCTCAGCTGTGCCTGATGTCAAAAAGATCAGCCCTTAGCACAGAGTCTTTAACTCTTCATTTTTATTCCAAAGTAATTTCTAGCATAAAATCAGCTTACACTAACTAAAGCCTAAGATGCATGCTAGTAAAAAATTCATAATCAATTTATTTCTCTTTAAAACACTTTACTGAGGAAAAGAAAATGAGATAAAGGAGAGTAACATTGGAGCAGCACGGTAATAAGCTTCAGATGCCGCTCATTGTTGACATAATGGGATAATGTGGTAATTACATTAGTTCAAATACATGATACCTGAGTAGTAAAAGCATAATCTGACTTCTCAGGTTGAGCTACACAAATGTTACTCAACCCTTCTTCCCATGCATTTCCTGCCCCTGGAAAGAACCAAAGAGGAACTGAGTTGTGCTGTGACACAGTTTTTTTATCAGACGTGATTTCCACACGCTGGGAAGCCAGGCTGGGAAAGATGTGCAATTGATAAAATAACTAGATTTTCAGCACATTATCCTCTAGAGATTTGAAATTGGGTGTTAAAAACACTCTGAGCTGATGAACTTATCACAGTTTGCTAGTTTGTATCTTGATTAACTGGATATTAAAAATCATTTTACTAAACTTGGAGAAGAAAAAAAAAAAACAAAGCAAAACAGACTGCTTCATGTGCGGGAACCAAATAAAGAGCCTGAGGTAACTGAGAATGCAGTCCCATAACCACAAGCATTTATTGAATGTGATTCACAAAGTATATAAAGAATATGTCAAAAATAGGTAAAGCAGGGGGCTGTGGGTCTAATAGTATTTCATTGGACTGTGCTAAATGCACTGGTTGCAACCTGCCTTTTTATAATGCTGTAAAATATTTCAATCTATTTTAAGAGCATCATTAATAAAACACCTACATGAATTCAACTGGAAATTTTGAAATGCTCAGGGTTATAGTGTATGGTTCCTAGAAACTGTAATTTTAAAAGGCTTTGCATAAATTGAGCAGAACAGAGAGGATATTGGACTACTATGACCGTGACTAAGCAAAGCACTCTTATTTTACGTCTACATTTAAATGTGATTTTCATTTCATGCTTAATCTTAAGAACATATTAAATGCTATGATGTATGTATATATGCAACTATGCTGTTGTCCAGCTCATTTCTCTATAACTTACTTGTTTTGTAACCTGTGTGTTAGTAGACACAAACATATATTTAGATTAATTCTGAATAGGCTAGATTGGCTGTGTGAGGCTAGAAATAACACACAGGGCTGCTAAGCCAATCAGAAAGAGACTGATCAATAATGATATATTGATCAATTTTCATTCTGCTGCAAAAACATCAGATTGAGTGATTATATCTACATCAACCATTTAGTATAACAGAAGTAAAGTAGTAGTAAAAGGGCATAATTACAGAATCAATTTCTTCCTACTTTGAAGCTAGTTTTCTCTGAAAATGCTGCACTTTCCTAAAGCAAATTTCAAGATTTAACATTCCAGGCTGTTTCATACGAAGTTAAAAGTTTTGACAGCATTAAAATATAGCTTCCCAAAGGTCTCCCTTAAAATACATTTTTCATATACTTTCCACAGGAGGAACCGAATTAAATTCTCCCACCTTTCAAACAGAGGATATAAAGTAGCCATATACAAAACCATTCTTCAGCTGAAGATGCTGAATACTGTTACTATTTTTCATCCATTTCTCATTTCTTGTTTCAGGCTTTTCTAAGCTGTACCTGGAGAACTCTGGAGAGATTAGAATTTAAAAAAAAAAAAAAAAGAAAGAGAAAAACTAACTTCTGAATAGCTTTTTAATTTTTGTAGTGTGCTATAAACCATACTAATTAAAATTCTTTGGTGGATATGCTAGGATTTACTACTAGCTCTTCAGTTTGGATCTATGTTGGTAAACTAGTGACCAGAATTATTAGACACTACTATTTTCTTCATTGTCCCCATATTTTTATGCAACCATTCCTTTCCTCTTCTTTCCTTTTTTATTTTTTTTCTTCTTTTCTCCTGTGTATATCAATTAAAAGCATCCACACTACCAACAAGGAAAATATTTTCTTGTCAAAGTCAGGGGCTGCATGGAAGAGAGTTAGCTGATAGTTAGCAGTGCAGTCATTAAGAGGTCAGCACACAAGGCAATGACTAGTCATGCTTTGTTTGATTCGGACTAAAGTTTATCAAATTATATTCTTGTTTGAATATTCCTAGTCTGTTGCTTTATGCATCTACCTAATGCAATCTTGCTGAGCCATTTTAATGGCACAGCTACTCTATTACCAATAAAAATTATAATACACATGAGGAATGTTAAACATGGAGAATAAATTTCAGAGGTAAAGACCTGAGGTGACTAGTCAAGGATGTTTCTAGAGAATAATCCATTTTCTTTTCTTCTCTTTCTTTTCCATGTCCCTGTATGACCAACAGCTTCATTCAATTTACTTAAAAATCAGAAAAGGTTACTAAGCATGAAGACCTGACTCCAGCAACAGGAATGCTTGAGTCATGAAGATGGTACCTAGCCTACAAATAAAACATAATTAAGGACTTCGGATTAAGCAAAATACAGTCACAAGGCTTCCTTAATTTTCAAAAGATATTAAGCATATCACAGATGGTATATTATTATTTGGTGATGGGTGATAGTTAAGGTCTTTTATATGGCCTAGAAAAATGGATTATTTTTTACTTCCATGTACAAAACAACATAAAGCTGTGATAAGTATCTCTCCTTGTCTTTCGGAAGTGCTCCCCAGGAAATAGAGACCAAAGTATTTTACAGACAAAAAGGTTTTTGTCTGTAAAAGAAAGCAGAACAAAAATCTAGAAAACCACTCAGTACCTGCAGTGCTCTTGTGCCTCAGTGTACTTTTATGTCCTGATCCCAGCCTGTGCTACCCCACCCAGCAACATTTTGTGGATTTGCTTTTGAAAAAAATAAACATGTTATCATTCTTATTCTCCCATTTAATATTCTTCACTTTTGCCCCAATTTTAGAATTCGTTATGAGCTGGCTGACTTCACTGCAGTCTGTCTGAATGCAGCGATCCAGCCATATGCAGAGCATTGCAGAATTGGAGCCTAACAAAGAATGGTAAAACACAGTGTAAAATAAAATGTGAAAGTCAATGTCTATGCAACAGAATAATTGCTCTCCACGTGGATGGACTAGAATTCAGCTATACCTGCTGAATACTAATACAGAGTGGGGTTTGGGGACATTATACTTGTTTGATTTCTTCGGCAGTGTATGCAGAACACAATTAACTGCTAAGTAAAAAATACAGATTGCACTTGTGGATCATATACATTCCTATTATAAATTAATTTTGCTGCTTTTCTTCTAAACACATCAGCATGAATCTGTGTTCTGCCGTAAGTTTTGTAGAAGCAAGTTTTTATTCAATCCTGTGTTACACCAATGCCCCTAAACACGTTTCTCTCATCTCTTTTTATTCCAATCTGTACATATTCCTATGACAAAAAAACACCACCTTCCTGTTTATACTCATGGGGGGTTTTTTCTTTATTTTTCAGTGTACAATTTCCCTAAAAAATTGCAACATGTCAGGTTGGTGGGAGAGATGAACAAAACATTTCTTTTGCAGTTGGTTTTTATTGTGGAGTAGTCTCTCAATCCTGTTGCATATAAGCCTTCAAGAAATTACAGCATTTTTTATCTCAGCAAGGCAACTTTATTGCCAACACACCCTCGCCCAAGTTGTAATGGAAGAATAATCAAGTACATTTTTTTTGCACTGTTCATTTATCATCCTCCTACTTAAGCATGGGAGATTAGCTAACACTGACTTCTGGTTCTTTCTTTCTGGGATGAGCAAATAAAAGTCCCCGCTGTTGTCACTTCATCCCATCCTCCCGTGATGGATCAATACTTCTCTGCCAGCCTGTCAGGGGAGGACAGCAGCAATCTGGACTTATATTATAGAGCTCTCAGGAGAGAGATGCTAAAAAAAAACAAAACCAAAACAGAACTGCATACAACTGGTTGTCATGCCAGCTGTTATTCAAAAAACACCAATCCACTTCACGACGTAAGACCCTAACAATAAAGAATTAAGAAAAATCTTTTAATGGAGACAGATCACAGGTTCTGTTCACGGTTTTGCTATGTTTACAAAAACTGTGGTTTACATGTGCAACATTTGCAATGTTACAAAATGTCCCCAGTTAGTTCAAATTGGAATCAAAATCAGCTTCAAAATTTGCCTGGGAACTTCATTGGACCCTGCTCGACTAGAAATTATGAGAGTTTGAGCATGTCACGTGAACAAGTAGCACTTTGCCATTTCCCCCAAGTATCCAAGATTTAATGTCAGCCAAAAGTGAGCACAGCACATCCACTAAGGTGCATTTACTGCAATATTCCATGTCCTAACCCACACTCTTAAACTCCACGATAGGGTGGTCTGGCTGTCCTGGAAGTGAATCTTTCTTAAATTACAGATTGAAAATGTGCAGATTATACTTTTTGTCTGCAGACCCTAACTGTATAATACAGTTACCAAAAGTAAAATGAAATAAATAAAATGTTTTCAAACATAAATTGTTCCTTTAATTCTTGATGCACCTCCTCAAATTCCAGGAGTTAGGGTCTGGCTCTGAGTTTTTAGAGTCTACCACTATCAAGGAGTCATAAGTATTAAAATCTTCTGGAGAATCCTCCATCAAAAATATGTAGGTTCTCCTGTAACAAAGTAAGACTTTAAAATTTAGGTAAAACTCCCAGAAAAAGCAAATTAATTAAATTTAATCTACTCATAGCTGAAATTGACTCTTCATCTCAGGAAAATGGATTTGAAATATGAGAATTTTCATTAACAATATGTTTAAGCTCTTTAGGGTCCACATGTTGTAACATGTAACAAAAGTTCACAGAGTTTCAGATTTTTTCATGCTGCATTTCATAGCTGCATTTGTTAGTGTAAAAAATCATTAAAATTCCCTGCACATCTTATGGACAGCATGCAGACAGTATCAAAAAGAATAAATAAATCTATGAGAATTGAATAAGACCCGAGGAAGGAAAACGCTGATTCTGTAGTTGTAGAAAATTTATAAGTATCTCATATACAAATGTTTTCTATATTACTTAAAAAAAACCCTCACAAAGCGATAAAGACTGGTGCTCATATTTGCTAGTAAGTCAATCTTTCTTTCAGACATCAAGAGATGACCTCTTAAGACCCAAAGATTTATCAAGTCAGCAGTTTATTCCCCTAGGCCACCATCTTCAGCCTCTTCCTCTTCCAGTCACGTCTATTGAAGGACTTTGCAAACCCCCATGAGGAAATGGACTAATCTACTTCTTTCTAAAGGACAGGAATGATGCCTATACTGACTGTGCTTTATGGGATGAGAAAGCTAATAAAGGGAAGGGGACTACATCTGTTGGTGAAAGATTCAGTGTGATGTTTGTGTTATAAGAGACAGAGTTAGAGTGCTGTAGCTGTCAATCAGAAAAGGAGCACAGTTGCCCAGCAGCAGCAACCACTACTCAGAAATTTTCAAGAAAATTCATCCATCTTTTTACTTTATGGGCACAAAACATCCCTGAACTGGTATAAAAAATACAGGCTTTTAATCTTTCTCTTCTCTCTCCTGTATCAGTTGATCCTTTAACAGCTAAAATACACATGACAATTTAAAGATGTGAAAAAATTAAATGGAAACCCCCAATACTTTTTTTATAAAATACCTGTTATTCATTTGTATTGTATAATAATCCATAACCTTTTTTTTTTTGCTGTCTGCTTTAGAAAAGTCACCTATGCAGTTCACATTGCTATTTTTAAATATCGTCACTGTATAAAGGAAAGGGCAACACAGGCACTGCAATACTTTCATAATACATATAGCAAATAATTTCCTACATATTCTGATAACCTGGCTAGGGAATTATATGTAAGGAAAAAAAAGACAGTCTCTTTTAGCCAATCACTAATTTCTAATAAGTGGATCCAAACAAACTTTCTACCCATTAAATGAGTGAAAAACTCTGTGCTATTCTTTTCAGACAATTGTATAGGTAGGTCTGTTGGTGGTCTCAAATTCATGTGGATGTCTCTCTTATAAGTGCTCACTTCCTGTATTTTTCCATCTGCCATTTTTTTAAAAAATACAAACAAAAATTATCTTCATTCTCCTTTCTTCGTATTCCTCCACCATGAGATTTGTCTCTTTAAGTCATGGCAGAGAGCATCTAATTTTCAGGTTCAGAAGTGCTCCATTATCTACTCTGCTGGCTGCTACTGTGTTGAAAAAGTGTTACCATGGGGAAGGGTAGAGATCAACCTGCAGGGCTCTGATAAGCAATCCTTTATTTTAGAAAATTCTATGTACCCTGTCAGTTTAAGAATCTAATGTGAAAATACATAAATCAAACCAATGGGAATTTAAAAAAAAAAAAATTGCCTCACCCAGTTCAGATTAATAGAGGATCTTAAATAAATAATATTAATAATAAATAATTATCTGCCTCATTCTCTGTTGCCAAGTTTAGAAAGAAGATGTGACTATGTTAGACAGTTTAAATTGAGGAGTTCTTGGATGTTCTGTAGGGAAGTTGGAGGGAGAGGAGATTCCCCATTGCCAAGGATGGACAACTTGATTGCATCAATTGAAATAAAATGGCAGTGATAGGCAAACTCAACACAGAGAACATGTGGCAAGGAAATCACGCTGAAAGGGTACAGCAATACTTTAACAACTGAATTATGTTTCATGACCCTTAATGGGACAAACTAGCAATGGTGCTATGTGAATACCCACATTTTCTTTCAGTTCTGGGATCTTCCACTCTTTATAGTCCCAGGTTGTCAGTACAGATGCTTGGAAAATTGCATGGAAGGAAGCAACCACTCCTGAAACTTTCCATGGATCCAGGACATTTTGAAAGTCTCAGTGTATCCCGTCCCATCAGTCAGTATGGACTTCATGGACTTCACAGCAGCCTTTTGCGTTCGACCAGCAGTGCCAAAAGCACCAAGGACATCCATTTGAGGGCTACACAAGCAGTGACAGCACCTTAAACACCTTAAACTGACTGAACTCACCTGCTTTTTCTAACAGCTTTGCTGTGAAATACTTGGGTTCCAGTTTCTCTCAAATTTCAGAGAACTCAATGAAGAACACATTCACGGCTTTCTACAATGAGTTTGTCAATTAGAGACAAGCAGATTAAATTAGAATGGTCAAAATGAAGCCTTACCAGACAGCTAAAAGGAGTGTTGTAGCTTAACGCAGAAAAGTAAAAATATCCTAGCAATATCAGAAGCATTCATACAGGCTATGTTCCAATTTCCCCACTGAAGTACTAGACAGAGCAGAAGATGCTTATAAATACACAACATGCATATTAAACCCATATGAACCATCTGTAAGTGCCTGATTTTAATTAATTTGTTAGATACATAGAAAATCTGGAAATCTGACAGAAGTGTTTGGGTCAGTCAAGTTAAAATTCAGGATTCACTCACAGACACCTAAAATAAAGTTACTTGATGACAGGAATACAAAGTTTATTTGTTATGTTGCTTTGTATGTTGGGGAGGTTTTTAAGCAAATTACTGTATGCAAAGTTCATTAAGTCATAAATTCTGGTCTTGTTTGCTGTCTCAGAACCAGTACAAAATATATATTTTAGCTTAAACATCTGAGCAAAACATCTGTTACCTGTTGTTATATTTTGGACCTGGAAATCTGTCTCCTTTTCAACAGATCCTCACTACGTGCTTTACAGTCTGCAAGTGTCTTAAAAGTACATAGCAGATGCTAGTTAGTATTGGACTGCATGACTTCCCATTGTCCAAGACAGCAAATCTTTTTTTAATTCATTACAGAACATAAGGATGCTTCCATAATCGAGCCTTTAACATGACTAAACCATCTAAAGAGACAGTCATACCTTAAAAATGCCTTACAAAAATCCTCTTTTCTCTGTTTTGTTCCATGAGAGCAGCAGTCGATAAGAGATCTGTTTCTTCAATCCTCCCATTAAATAACTCTCTCAAGCCCATTTCTGCATATCCACTACTGACTAATGAAATTGGCTGGATTAAAACTTTGAATACAATTTTGTCTGCATCACCCATGTAAGAACTGTGTTTACTCTGGTTTGCTATCATCAGTGTTCTTGGCATAAGGTGAAATGAGAAGCTGGCATTATCATTAATAAAATTCTGCCATTGTACAGTGATTTTACAAAGGAAACTAGAATGTATATTCACGTAATGAAATCCATGGATTTCATTGGGAAACCCAGGAAAATATTTCAAGACTTACGCTGGCCCATAAAGGTTAAATAAATACTCCTGTAGTCACTTTCTGGCTTTTCAAAGGACTGGCAACTCCCAGCTGAGAGGTAAGAGGAAGCAGCCTCCTAAACTGCATCTTAGCTGTAACTTCATCCTGTGTTCTGGTGTATTTATGTTAAAACGACTGTTTTTCAGACTCATTTCTACTCTGTATCTACCTACCAAATCTACTAAAATGAAATCTTGCTTTTATGGTGACAGGGAAACAGTTGAGAGCATTAAAATCCTTCTGCAGCATCCCATAAATGTACTGGAAATATTAAAAAAATGACCCTGAAACCAGAGCCCAAGTCTTGCCTGGGAGCAGAGAGAGATCTGTTCTCATCAACCAATGTCCTCTGAGGCATCATTCCAAGTCCCACCAGTGTCTCACTGTTGCCACAACGTCACAGCAAGGTCTCATTGCCTCCATTGACTTCATCACACCCATTAAGAACAGAAACTTTAAATCCAGTGAAGTGGTACATTGCTCTGGAGAGAGTTCTGCCACTGACTTCAGTGTAGGAATTCTGTTTCAGCAGGCCAATGAAAAATAATACATGAAATAAAGCTACAGAATCTTTTGCTTGGTTTGCATTACACTTCCCTAAGCACTTGACTACTGGACTGAGTCTGGAAGCGATTTTGTTTAGTACAAAGATACACGTATTACACGCTCATGAAAAAAAGATGAAAAAAGATGAAAAAAAGCATGACAATCAGCCTGAACGCTTTCAAACTCTTTTCTCTTTGTAAATTGTTCATATAATTTAGAATGAAAATTAGTTCTGACTCTCTTAATGTGAATATGTAGACATTCAAAGGCCTATAAGCCACTGATGAATTGTCAGCATTTCAGACATTAAATTCTTGTTGGCAGTTTTGTAACAGCTTTATATATTGCTTTTCAGCTAAAACTGGGCAAGATAATATGTCTAATATATCTATCAATAAGCTAAGCTAAGCTGATTTAGCACCAAACTATAAAATTTGAAGTTACTGTACATCCTTCATTCATCTAAACTATTGTCTGACTGGGTGGCTATTCCTCTCCTACTCAGTCCCAGTGTAAAATTAAATAAATATGTTATCTGGTCGTCTTAGGCAGGAGATAAAGGCACTGAAAAAAACCCACAAAATAGTGGCAATATGGAAATGTTGCTGTGTCTGATGGAACACAGGTAACTGCTGACTTCTAACGATTAGTGAAACTAAATAGTTTAAACCATGCGCAATAGAGTTCAGCAGAGGATGACTTCCACCACCAGGAATCAGACACCAACAGAAGGCAGCTGAAAGGAAGGTTTCTGCAGCCAAAAACTCTGTGGAGAACTGCATTGGAATTTGGCTAATGTATTTAAAGTGGCTCTGGGGCCAAATGGAGAGTCCTCATACAGACACAAGTGCCACTTGCATGCAATGGTAAGGAAGATATTTTCTGAATTCTGTTTGACTGTGGGTTTTGTTTTTTTTTTAATTTGGTTGGGGTTTTTTGGGGGGGGTAGGTTGGTTGGTTGTTTTTATCTCGTAAGTTTTTTTAAATTAATTTTACTCCTGTAAATGCTGCACCTCTTTCCAAACAGCAGCCACTGTATCAAATCTAGTTCGCTTCCCCATCTCTCATACACTTCCAGTTTTATCTTGCTGATTCCTCTTTTTCAGTGGCTTTCAGGGCTGGGCTTATTCCTATGGTTTTTGGGGATTACTGATCTTCTCTGCCAGGGTCTTCCCTGTCGATGAAAATATAAGCTCCTTTGTAGTCACATTTTCAAACTTACAAGCAGAAACTGTAATTTTTTCCACATTTAAGTCCACATTGGAAGTGGGAATCTCAGCTTTGCTTCATTCTTGACTGCAATCTCATAGAAGAGGTTTCAGAAAGCTTCCAGATTTGCATATCTGGAATTCCACATCTGTTGCAAGTCAGTCTAAAGCCTCATAATTTACAATTCAGAGATTGGAGTTTTTGTGTGGAACAGATAACCCAAAGTGGTTGCATTCCTTACAGGTATGCAGCAACCTTCCAAAATTTTTCTGTCTTTCAACTGTAGCTTATTAGTCAAATGCCTCAACATATCAGCACCAGGATAAAGAAAACCTGATTTCTATCCTACTTAATACCATTTCCACTCCCTTTTATGAGGATTTTCTTTGGGAGGGTTCCTTCCCCTCTTTCCCCTCAGTTTCCAATTATTGTGGAACTTTGCGTTCTGGAGAGCTTGTCCTCGATTCTGCAGGTCTTTCCTCCATATTCTTCAGTATTTTCATTTGTAAATCCACTGTTCCACCTGCTTTTGACAAAATAATATAAGAGGATTCAACCAGAAAGTAGTTCATACCTTCCAAATATCAAGTTATGTTTTCCTAGTTGGTGGATTAGACTCTGCCTAGGAAATGGGAGTGGCCTTGCTGTCTTGGTTGAGAGCAAGCATTCAAGACAAACTATTCAGGTCCGGGTGGAACACAGCTGCACAGAAGCAGCTCTTGTATGATTGGAAACACCCAAGAGAAGGTTTAGGAAGCAATTTCTTCCTGTAATTTGCTGTCTTTTAAGTGAGATGAATGTGCGGTTCTAAAAGCGTGGATTGACTCAGCATGAGTGGAAGGCACTCCACCAACGGAGGGCACACTCAGTTTGCTGGCAAGTGTATTTTTAAAAGAACTAAAAAGTTAAAATTTTTACTCAGACACTGTCTTATACAAAGGACAAAAATAACATGATTTTTTAACAGGTTTTAAGTGATTTAGGATAAAAAAAAACATTGTCTTTTCGTTATTTGTGGCTATAGTTTTGCAGGCATTCAGGTCCCCAATAAAATCAAGAGATCATTTCAAGCTTTGAAAAATACATGATTTGAAACATGTTAAGTAGGTACTTATCACTACTTCTAGATTTGTTAATTTTTAATGAATGTGTGTGTACATTTTCTGCAGAAATAAAGGACGTGATAAGTTCATAAGTAAAATAGCTCTTTTCATGCAAACTACTATGGCCATGCCAATTAATCAATCAAATGCTAGTACAGTACGAATTCCTGAAAAACCTGTGTTCTAATAGTACAGAGGATGTTGTCTTATCTCTTCACTATCTGAAATTTGATTCTTTTACTTTGGGAAGAAGGTTTATCAACATCTAAATCTACTTTATAGCTGAGTGGAAATTGTTCTTAATGCTTTTCTAAGATACTCTCATACCAATATGTGCTAATTTTGGGTTCTAATATCCTATCATGGGATCTTAGCCTTCTGACTAAAATAGCTTTTTCTGAAAGTTTTTTTCTTTAAATTGTAAACTGGAAGAAAATTCCTTCTATATCCAACCTTTCATTCTTATTCAGGTGGCTGATTGACTTTGTCTTCTTAAAACTAACAACTTTAATGATTTGGTAAAAACAGTCAGAAATGCAAGGTATTTAGGCATTTCTTACCATTTGCATTAGTTAACTGATAAAGCATTAAGCTTTTCTTCAGGGTTCCAAAATGCCAATAAAGATGTCCTTTACCAAAAGGAGTACTGTTGAAATGGGATTCAGCTGGCATTCTGGTCGGAGCAGTTTTCCTTGGGGGCCTTTTCATTGCTTTAACACTAATCTGTGACAAAAAGGCCTTGTCAGATTCTTATTGCATTTAAGAAGCTTTTCGTGAGATTTGTATTGATTTGGAATAAGGCAACTGACAACATTGCAATAAATTTTTACTACTTAGTACTGATCAATATGGATTTTTTTTCAACCTTTCTCAAGAAAATTGCTTTCTATTGCTTCAGATATGGCCAAGCTGCTCCTAACTTAATTATACCTCATGCAACAGGTCATGCACTTTTCCTAGTTCTAGTTTCTGACATGAAACAATTTTTAACAGTCTAGGAAAATTTTTGTGTCTACAGCCGAAAATCCCGAAAAGTTGTTGCCCTAAGAAGACTATGTGAGTAGCAGTGTCTCGTTAACTGTGAACCATGAGCATCAGGTAAAATGCTTTTGCTGTAGAAAAAAACCCTAACATTTTTACCACTACAAAGTCATAACTACAACCTCTTAAAGGTTTTACTCTAACCCTGTTAGCAGCTAAAGGGCATGTGAGTGTGCTTTAATTTACTCAGCTGAGGATGCAACATTAGAGTTAACACTGCATTTTAACTCCATCTGGAAGGTCCCAGCTGTGTGTAAGGATAGGCTCCATGTGGTTGGCATACAGCGATGTGGAGACCTCTGCCCACACAGGTATCTGAGCCACAAGTATTGAACCACAGACTGTCTCTGCGCGTGGAGCTATGAGCACACGAATGAGAACTTCTGTGTGGAGGAGCTGATGTTCATCCTATCCATGCTTCAAGCGGTTTAGGATCTGATACCCATGCTTCAAAGGGTTTAGGATTTGGTATCCATCCTATCCATGCTTCAAGGGATTTACTTTGGGCTGACTCTAATCTGGTCCTGTGGAGTTTATATGTATTCAAGGATGACAACTGCTTGCAGTGCACCCTTCAGCTTAGTCTCATCATAAAAGAGGGCTGTTTGTACTCACCAAAACATCAATGCAAATCAGAGCCCAGACACTTGGAATGAGCAGGGTGTACCTTCCAAAAGTGTGCTTTTGATCCATATGAAAATGCTGCTGGCAGACATGTATGTAGGCTAGTAAACAGCTTGTTCAGGCACTACTCAGGTGCTAATGGATCAAGGGAAGAAAGGAGAGATCTTGCATTATGGATCAAAGTGCTTAAGTTGGCTCTTAGTGCCTGAATATATGCAGCTCTGATAACACTGAGTTGTCAAAACCATATTATTTAATGATAGTGACCTCCAAGCTTCTTTGTACAAATGCTCCTAAATTGCACATGACTTCACCTTTAAGAGCACAGTAATTTCCAGGATATGCACCTCAAAATTCTAAAATCTTGAGAAGAAAATGCAGATGTTCTGGCGTGGATAGTGAGTGACCTCATCTATCCATGTTCCTTGATGGGCCAGGTGCCTCACAAAACACTAATTTGAGCCATCTACTGCAAAATGATTCTCAATGGATATTTTTTCTTCTTGAACTCTATTTAAAATGCAGTTAAGTTCTTTGGGGAGAAAATGAGGTATAACAAATATGCAATCAAATTAGAAACTACTAGCCTTTGTAAAAAATTAATCCAGCACAGCAAAATAAATATAACTTCTTCTCATCATGTGTGAAGAAAATAATAACAAAAATTTATAAATTATCATAGAGCTTTGATGTGATCAGCAGGAATTGCCAATAGTCTCGTTGACTCATGAGGGAAATTTAGGCAGGTGAGTATTTGCAGAAAAACATAGGAAAACCCATTCACAGTCAGCATTTTAGCAGAACTCATGATAAATGAATCAATTAATGAAAAACACATTTTTATTTGACCATCTTCAGTCACCTGTTACTATGCCTGAATAGACTGATTTTAGAGAGTAAAATTAGCTTCTTGCCTTGTCTCAGCATCAGAGGATATCTGATCAAAGAACTTGTGTAACACTGGAGTTAATAATTAAAATATACAGAAAGCACCACATAGTACATCTTGTGACTTGTAGGCATCTATTTATCAATTCATATTTAGAGAAAAAAATGAAATGCTATTTCTTCCTTTAGAAAACAGTGTTTTGATCAAACTCATTCAATATTTCTCTTGCATGGGAAATATCTGTCAGACATTCCAATACTAATTATTAAAATTACAGTGACTTCAGTGACTGTGGTTGTCCAGTTGCATCTAATATTATAATTTTAACTCAGATTGAAAGTGTACCCTCAAGTCCCCGCTTCTCATCAGATAGATGTGAATATTTGCTTTGGCATGGCTGTAACCTATCCGGTTGTGAAATAAATGGGTTATTTAAATTACTTCTCTCAGGTTTAAATAATCACAGTGGCAGTTGGGGCATGTGTAGCTCAAGCTACAACTCTGAAGCTTTAAAGTGTCTGCCACTTGTGAAGCAGTGCATGGCAGACTTCTCAGGCTGTCATGAGGACCTCTTATCTTGTTAACCTTGAAAAATCTGTGAAACTGATTTGAGAAATCAAACAAAAATTACTGCTTGAGATACAGTTTGTATATGTACTCTATTATAGTTCTATTTCACTGAAGTCAAATAATTGAATTCTTAAACAGTTTCATTTCAGTGGTATATGAGATTCCAATTAAAATTGACTTTTGGGCAGTTCCTGGTGGAAAAGCGTAGCCGTTACCAAAAATCAGAAAAGACACACACGTTATTTCCATTTATCTAAGAAATAAGATGAATTCCTGAAAAAGTTTATGGTATTTCTCTTCACCCAAACATGCTATATTACATCTTGTAGGAGTACAAGCAACAGCTGGTATGTCACAGTTCACGTTCTTTTGATTAAAAGAGGCTTTTGCTTCTACCAATATCTACCCAAACATGAATTCGTGTGCATAATAATGCACACAAAAGATTGTGCCAAATGAAATGTGCTTACTGGACTGAAAGCATTAGTCAGTAAACACTGAGGACTGAATTCATTATGTTGCTACTGTGTTGGCTATGAATTAAGTATGAAAGTTAGAAATAAAGAGAAATAAAAAAAAAAAGGGGGGGAGATGGGAAATAGAAGGTGGTAAATGAGAGTAGCTGTTTTAATCTTCCCCAGTTTCTTACATTCCTGAATAAAATAGGCAGTTAAGCCCAGTTCATTACAGTGAGATGCTGTCCCTGAACACAGCCCTTTTGCTATTAAAGAAAAAACCTGACTGCTGTTGCTGTAATCAGAAAAGATGAGGAAGGTAGAACTGCCCCAGTAACAGGGATTTTTCCACATTATTCTGATTGCTATAAATAACAACCTGGTAGCTTCTGATGGCATTTAGCAGCTCTAAGGAAGCTGTGGTTGCGGGAGTAGCAGAAAGAAAATAAAAAAGACCATCATCACAAGGATAACAAGTTCTCAAGCACAGCCATTTCTCCCTGTCAGAACAATCTCCAGATGAATGTCAATTTCTAGTATGTTTCTTATGGAAAGGATGCAAAATAATTTAAGTTTTAAAACTCAGTGAAAATGAAAACTCATTTTCTCCAATGTTTTGGTTCACTCACAAACTTCCTAGTGTTAAAAAAGGGGTTCTTTCTTTCTGAATTTTATACAAAGAAAGTTTTCCTGAGTCAGCTTTTGTTGTAGAGCAACCCTTGGCTACAGTTAGAGACACAGCCCCGTATAACATAGACAGAAGTCTAAAGTATTTTCAAATACTTTTTGCATGGTGGTCTGAAAAGGTCAAAAACCTCCAAGAAAATGTTCTCAGGTTCTTCCAAGTTTCATGAGAGGGTTTTTTTTTTCCCCTAAGAGTGTCTCAGCATTGGATATTACACACAAATGAGAGGTTAAGCAGGACAAACAACACTTGGAACACTATCATCAGAAACTGGATTTATCAAATCTTAAAAGTATCATAAATCTGTGTCAAATAAAGTGCGATACCATCCCAAAGATATAAATGTAAGCCTATATTTCTTCATATAAGTTGTTAAATAACTCTCTAAGACTCTAATCATAATGAAAATATATTAACAGTCTGCCATTTTACCCACAGGCAAATCATAATGATATTCCCACTAATTAAACCAAGACTTCATTAAAGTGTTTCTCATTATCATTTGCAATATTTTATGATAATTATGTGCCTTTTATATAACAAATTAAATTAATGTTTTTAATAACACCTTTAACCTTAGCTTAGGTAATTTTGAATGACAACGTAATGAGCACACTTTAATGCATATTTTAATTGCCCATCACATTAATTATTTTATAATGAAATAATTTGGGTAACTCATTCTCATTATTTGTCTTTTTTGCTTTGCAATTAAACACTCGATATGCTTCATGAGCAATGTTAACACAGCCTTACGTTAGTTCAGCTGCATTAGTGTATTTATGAAATACTAGCATTGAAGGATTTTGCAAGTGACTTTTAGTATTTCTATTCCTCTTATGCTGCTCTGATTGCATTAGATTATGCTAGTGAAGCAAAAGAAAGGTTGAGTCCCATTTTACCACCAGGTAATAAACTATGACATCATCTCAGCAAAACAGGATCACCACCACAGATTAAAAAGCACAAGACTTGAGCAAAAGAGAGTGACGTGATGGTGTCAAGCAATAACACAAGAGACAAATGGTGCACAGAAAGTTCCATCTGAACATGAGGAAGAACTTCTTTACCATGTGAGTGGCAGAGCACAGGAACAGATTGCCCAGAGAGGGTGTGGAGTCTCCCTCCCTGGAGATATTCAAAAGCTGTCTGAAAACAATCATGAGTAACACACTCTATGAGGACCTTGCTCGAGCAGGGAGGCTGGACCAGATGACCCACTGTGGTCTCCCTTCCAACCTTACCCATTCTGTGATTCTGTGGTCCTTTTATGACTTAGACCCAAATCATCTACTTTACAGACACCTGGTACCATCTCCTTGGGTCACTTATAGCCGAATCATTTAAATTCACAACCTCAGAAGACCCTGTGCCAAACCGAGGTTTGCCAAGACAGACATGGTTCACAGGGCACAGCTCATTCAAGTGTCTTCCTCACTATCCCATCGTCTGAGCACAGCAGTTTATCCAAAGCACATGGAGGTTAACACTGTATTAATCAGCTCATAGTGCAAAGTTCCTTTATTTCACTTACTCAAGTATCTGTTGGGTAGCAAACAGACAAATGGGAAATAATGCATTTTGTATAATCACATTTGCATCTTCACTTTTTAAGAACAGTTTAAGAATGTAAACAGTAGAGAGATTAAAAGAAATCATTTCTTGCTGACAGATAACACAGTAGCTGTCACATTGGCAGAACGAAAATAACAGGATGGCAGCTGCAAAATGATCATGGAAAGCAGAGGAACCAGGTAGTGCAAGCAAGCGGTAGGTAGTTTTCTTGGAATTTGCATGAAATTAATAATAATAATACATTTACTTATCAAAGGTACATTTCCGTTTTTGTTTCATGACCCCAGCTGAGTTGCTTAGCACAGCAGAACTGATATTAAACACCCATTTTCAGGGTGCAATTCAAGGTATTCCTCACTTAAACCAGCATACAAATAAACTGAATTTTTACAAATGCATTTAGATGAGTGTCAGATATTTCACTCACTAATTTTAGAAGTCATAAAAATCAGTGTTTTGATAGGCATATGATACTACAATGTTAAGCTTCAAAGGAGTTGGTTAACTCAGATAATATAAATTCTCATTAGAGCTATTTCATTTTACACTACACTGAAAGGCTTTCCCTAGTTGGGCCAACCTTTTTTATTGAATGGCTATTCCACTAATATAGAAGAGGTGTAGATTAATTTTGCTTTGACTTTGCCTCTTCAATATGGGTAGGTGACAAATGGCTTCTGCTTGACAGCATTCTCAATGTTACTGCTGTAGCAGGTGTCACCAAGCCATTCCTTATTTTCTTAGCAGTTTCAAATCCCAAAATATTTGCTGTAGAATTTTCTCAAAGCTGATTTAAGACATACAAAATACATAATTTCACATAACAAGAAATTTCAGAAGAGAAAAAGGTGTGCTTGCAAATCTCTGTGGATGCGACTTAGGTGATTAAAGGACTGTACTTGACAGAAGTACAATAGCTTCTTAATCACTGTAAAATGCATTTTGCAGCATTTCCAGAGTCTTACAGCCCAGTCAAACATTTGACTGATGCTGGTATTTAAATGTGTCTAGACATAAGCTATAAGTACCTGGATAGACTTGATCATAACATATACTGATCTTCATTTCACATAAAACTGTCAGTTTTAGGGAAAAAACATCCCCATGCTCGCAACAAAGAACACAAAAATAAATAGGAGAGGTCTTACAGAAAGCCTAGTTATTCACATGATCAGTGTAGAGAAAAGAAAAACATCTTCTCTTTCCCCCTTCATGCGGTTAGACAGAATGGTACATTGATTCAGCCCTTCCTGAGCGAAGGACTGTGCCACCACGTGTCCAGACTGAAATGGGATCTAATTTTAGAACTGCTAAATGGGGTTGTGTATATCTCACAATTCAGGTGTGTCCTGCCACCTGAAATGGGACACAGCAGAGGTAGCTAGAATGCACTTACAAGCACTGACGTAAGATTCCTGCCTTCGGACAGAGAAAATCCCACACTGTGTGAACTTGGAAATCACTTAGGCAGGAGCCTGCAGGACTTGTTAACACTCAGGGGATGGGATTTATCTCTCCTGTCTTCTGGCGTCATTGTAGAGACAACTCCATCTGGGCTAAGGAACTGGCTCCCTTTTAAAGTCAGTGAAGAAAAGCAGACAACTTTCAGATATGGTGCTTTTCATCTGCCTAAGATATTTAGTGCAGGATATCTGAGCAGAAGTGGATAGTGACGGTAGTTCCTTTTCATTGATGAAAAAAAGTAGGTGACTAGTGAGCTGTAGGTATCTAAGTGTTAGAGTTAGAAAGCTAGGTAATTCCCACATATGTTATCTGTTCTTGGATTTATGAAGATATGAATAAAACCTCTTCATCTCTCCTTAGGTGCATCAACATACAACCTCAAACATACGACATCAACACATCAGTTAGAAGGCTGGGTGTTTAAGCTTGTGGAAGATATGTCTGATGAACAGCAAGTGAAACTTAGAAGTGTGATATGAGGAAAAAAAGAAAAAAACCGTATTGCTACGAAGAATTCAGTTTGGGCACAAACTAATCTCAGATAGGATTCTCCCTCCCTCTCATAGGATCATCCATCTTACCCTTCTTGGGCTTATAAGCGCCAAAGATCCCAATACTTCTATGATCCCACCATCTCCTCTAGCTCCAATTTTACCTTGCACTCTGTATCTTTAAAAATGTCAGATTGGAGAACTTTTTCCTTTGGCATAGAAAATACAAGCAGCAGGTAAAACTATCACCATCATTTTCTTCCCTCATTCTTTGGAAATGAAGAGGGAAGCAAAGTTTTGAAAGAGATGTATAAATTCATTCAATACTTTTTAAACTCTCAAAAACAATAGTTAAAAACAAGTCACTCGAAATTCTAATAATCTTTTGAAAATCTTGCTTTTGGCATGTTTCTTAAATAAACAATTCTAAAATTCTTTCAGAATTATGTTTGCTTTAGGTTCCTAGAGGTAACTTTGCTTAGGTATTGCTATAAATTAGTATGTGGCTTGTGATCCTAAGCATTTCTGTATTATACATAACTGATTTCCAGAAAGAACGCATACGCTTCTGTTTTAAATTCACATTTTCAGCATCTAAATTAAGCAACAAGAAGAAGATATGACACATAAGGACCCTTCAGAAACATGCAATATATTGTTACCTGATGAGGACATTCAAACACTCCATTTGAAATACAATATTTTGTCCCACAGAAAAATAAAAGTGAGTACATGTATATGTATCTATATATCTGTGTATATAGATATATACATATACAGATATTTACAGATATTTCAGATTGTAATATATCAATAAAATCAGTTATAAAATCCATTTACTCCACTGAGAGAAAATGGGAATAATCAACATTTTTGAAGCATGACTATAAACATAAACTTCTGATGCTGCTTTACATTGATGAATAGATAAATCTAACAGGTAAAACTGTACACACACTCTACATCAAATGCAAATGAACCTTCAAAAAAAAAACAAACCTAAAATTACTATATAATTTTGCCTATGTAAATGTATATAATAAAAAGCGTCTTGCAAAAGAGAACTTTCCAGTAGCCTGAAAACTAATGTCAGCTCCTAAGCATCCACCTGCATTCCAAGGAGTTGTACACATAGAACATTAAAAGGAATAAGCCTTTCACCAGCCACAATGCAAAGAAAGCTGAAGAAACATTGGCTACCTTTTTGTTTCCACTTAAGCAAATCCATTTTTCTACGAGAAAATTTAGTTTATTTATGAAAAATAAAGGAAAAAAAGCAAGCTGCAGCGAAAGCTATCTAAAGCTGTCTGATGATACACACCTCCATCAAAATTACAAGCGTCATGGTGCCAAAAGGGCAGTGACAGCATGAGGCCCTGATCAACTGGAGCTGAGAATTCATGTATTTTCCAAAAGTCAAATCTAATATCGATGTCTCCAGCACTGTACCAGCAGGTTTCATTATAAGAAAAGAAAAGACAGTCACTTACAGAATGTGCCAAATTCAAACAAATTGTAACACCTTGTAACTTTTGCTGATAGTCAGCAACTGATTCTCATTCAAGTGCATCGAGCAATTTGTTTTTAAATAATTTACATATACTCTGTCAGCAGAACATGAAAAAAACTCTGGTTTGATAATATAAGTGAACTCAAATCTGAGGCATAATTTCAATACAGTTTTGTAATAGAATTTAAGAAAATCTCCAGCATAAAATAACTTTCAAATTTACCTTTTACCTAAAACTTTTGGAAAATTATGGTCTCCTACAAGACTAAACTATTGTCTCTGTCTTCCTACAAAAGTTATCATCAGGAGAACTGAGACATTCTTTTTTGAATGCAAGTTCCATTTAGTAGATGACAAAAACAAAACACTAAAACTCAATATAAAGACTGAGATGTCCTTTACTATTCTGTAAAACATATCCTTAAGTTACTTGCCTCTGTGTTATTACCATGATAATGACACATTTTGCTGGTACTCATGAACACTGGATAAAACCAGAAACCCTTTCTTCCTCCTGCAATAGTACATACTATTTTAAGGGTTTTGCAAGGGGATTATAAGACTATGAAAGTTGTGCTGCTTACAAGAATTAATATAAAATATTATTTCTAATACAGAATTAGAGACATGTACCTTGCAAAGCAAACAAGTGAGCACACAAAAACATAGACACAAAGTAGTTGTAACACTTGTTTCATTTCAGAACTGTTTACTTCTTTATTATTTTTCACTATTTTTGTTTTTATGCCTTGCGCTTTCATTGAAATCCTGCCCAAACATTTTAACAAGAGGTTATAAGAATTTCTACCTAAATTTATTGGGTTTTAACCTTCTTGGTCAATGAAATATTTGATACAGTTACATTTTACTCTGGGTATAATTTTACAGTATTTTCCTAAAATTACAGAGGTGTATCAATGATCTACTAATGCTCACATTTGCAGTAAGTCATACTTTCATTAATATTTGGCCAGCTCTGGTTAATTATAGCTGCTGGCAACTTGGCAGCTTACTTTTTAAAAATCACAGCTAAGTTCAAGTTTGCAAATAGTTCTGCAAGTGTAATAACAAACAAAACCTGATTGCAATGACTTGTGTGTTGTTGTTTGACGTGACCATTGGAAATGACACGGACTCTGATTGGAAATGTTCTCATTTTTGTTAAGTAAATGTTAAATAAAATCTCTTATATGTGGAATGACACCGGACTTTGTGGAAGAGTATTTACAGTCTAGAACTTGTTCCGTGTTCCAGTATGGAACTCGGGCACTTTTTCAGACATAGAAAGTAACTGATGTGGTCAGATTTAACAAAAAAACCCAAGGTTCTAAAATACATTCATTACACATATAAATATAAAACTTAGAAACTTCAGTCTGCACCAAGCTTCCAATTAGTTGTTTTATTTTATTATTATTTGATTGTCTGATTAATGCATTCCTTTTAAAACTGCATTTAAATAGATGATTATGTACACTTTAGCATGCATGCACTGACATATCTTCTTGTTTGGTTGTTTCTTTAATCTCACATGTACAGTAAGCTCTGCTGTCTTTCAAGCAATTGAAAGACATTCCCATCTGTTGTGACTTCTAACAGAAGAGCCTAATGAAGATATGCAGCTTGGGAGATGAGGCTATATCCACAGGGTGGAAAAAGGGTAAATCCAATACTGGGCTGCAGTGATGGAAGGAGAAAAAAAAACTGACACAGAAACTCATCAAAGAAGGAAATACTTATCTATGAATATTACATATTATTAGCAAGTATAATGAGAAAACATATTAGCAATTTTCCATGTAATACAACCTTAATTACATAAGAAGCATATTTTATGCTGCCCTGTGAGTCTCACCTTCTGAAAAGTCAGTGGCAAAATTCCTACTTAACAGTTTGAAGTATGGGAGAAACATCCTACAAAATATGAGTTGTACTGCTTCTTGCATTCTGTTCCACAAAAATCTGCTCCACCTTGATTTCTTTTCCCCTTGGATTATGACTTCAAAGAACATGAACCAGGTTTCCTTTCCTTGCATACACAAGATTTCCCAAGGAAGTGGTGAAACTTCATTTGTAAAAGGCAGATGTCTGGAACAATAACAAAATATTTGTAGGGTTGCAGCATTGAAGCTGATCTCAAGGGTCTATTTGTTTTTCTGCTTTTGTGGAAATCAAAACATCTACAATCTTCCTTATCACTGATATACAAATTTAGGAATAATTATATGTATATAACCTCACTCAGAAACTTCTTGGGTAATTTGCACAGTTCATCCAGGAAAAAAAAAATGTTTTCTTTCATCAGTCTCAGAGAAAGAATGATTACACTCATGAACCACATCAGGATAAAAAGATTTAATCTAATTAAAAATTTCCTTTAATCCTAAATCTCCTTGCTCATGGAGATTTTATCAAGAGCTATTTTTCCTTCCTAGAAAAGATTCATTACTTGTACTCTAATAACAACATTTTCTTTTCAACTTTGCATGTTTGAACAATAAACAAAAAGCACAGAGGAACTCTTTCCCTGTGTTTCAAATGCTGGTATGCCATCTGAGAAGTCTCAATATATATAAAGCCTCACTTTCCTAGCGTGGATTTTGCTCTAATAGATGCAAAACTAATATTAGCTGTAAATGTCTCAAACTCAAATTGGAATTTTTTGTGACACCTCTATTCACACATGAAAAAAACCTCCACCAAAAAAGTCATACACGGACCTTTATGCATCATTAGTTAAAGCCATGAATAATTCCTCACTTCCTAAAAATTCTGAGTGTGGATTGCTTTTCTGTGCTTTTGGAGTATGACCTTTTGTAAAACAGCAGCATTTTTAAACTTTGGCATAGCTTATGGAGATTCTTCAGAGGTTCTGTTCCCCAGTGTCCAGCTCTCTCTCTAGTCTGAATTGTCACTCTAGTTTCAACTTTTTTATTGTTCAATCTTTTTGAAACTTTGAAACACTCCCAGTAGCTCTATTTAATTATCTGTATGTAAAATAGGATCCATAAAACTAAGGTTGCTCAGTCCGGGGATATTTCTAACTACATTCAAAATGCTGTGTGGGAATAATTGGGAGTTTTCTTTCTCCTATTTCTTCCTGCAGAGGAAGACCGTGCAATGGCACAGTCTGAAATCCAAGGAACCTGACTTAAACAGTATGAAAACACTTTTCTGCTGTGAGGGTTGGTTGAACACTGGAACAGGTCATCCAGGGAGGTTGTGGGTCTCCATCTCTGGAGATACTCAAAACCCAACTGGACACAACCCTCAGTAATCTGCTCTGGCTGATCCCCTGATCCCTGTTGGACCGCATGATCTCCAGAGGTACCTTCCAAACTCATCTATTCTGGAGCTGCAATTACTGCAAAGCAAGGGAGAAAAAAGTTTTCTCTTTCATTTTACAAAAGAAAACGAGCAGTCACAGCTAGGGTGGGTGACATTTAAATGTCACTGATGAGCTAATATATGTTCTTGAAAACATTGCATTTTGGTCTCAAAATAGTTTACCACTACAATAATTTCCACAGGATATTTTAATTTACTTTTAAAGGGATGCTCTGCAACAGATGCATATATTCAAGTCAGCTGTCATGAAAATAAATTCCACTTAATCTTAAAAAACAAAGAATATTTATTCTCTGATGCTATTGTTCCAGGATTCACCATATTGAATGCTTTCCACTGAGATGACCTGGCCAAGCTGAGAGATAAGAAGGAAAGAACTTCAGTATATTCTGTTTCTGGTCTATGCATCATTTGCAGATGTCAATTCATGAAAATGTCCATGTAAAGCATGAACAGTTATATGAGGCTGTTTCATTAGATGCCATGAATTTCCAAAACTACTCTCTGTATCCAATGTTATTCTGTATTCTATTCACAAAAGGAAAAAAATATCAAACTGAGAAGGAAAAGCAGATGCAGCAGCGCCTTCGTTATTTTTATACCTCAAAAATTCCTTAGGCATACTACATTTTTCACAAAGCAAATAGTTTTATTAATAACAGTAATCTTTTATTACTAGTTGAAGAGACCCAATTTAACACAGTTGTTATTTCTGACAGCAAGACTTCTGAGCAGCAACCCTGAATCCCAAAAATGACTATCCATGCCACACATAAGAAAAAAACTGTCATCAGAAGTGTCCTTTGGGGAAAAAAAAAAAAAAAAGAAAAGAAAAAAAAAGTCTACCTTCCGTTCCCAATAACTAAATTAAATATAACAATTAACCTGTTATCTGGCAGATCTGCAATCATCATCATCTTTTCCAAATCTCACAACTGTGCATTTTAAGCTTTAAGATTAACGTATTCCAAGAACACACTGAAGAATAAAGGTACTTTGTGGCTGTCTGGTTTTAGGCGTCCTCCCATCATCCTAAAGTGTAATCCCCTGGAGTGATTATGTGCGAATAATTTAGAAAAGTGCACAGTGCCTGAGGTTTATAGGCATAATGTAATCCAATATTTGTTCAGTGGTATGTCCATAGTGCTCCAGATAGACTGTAATGATCTTGCTGAAGGCACAGCAGATAGTTCACATCTATATGGACCAATTTTTCACCCGAGAGCCTTGTTTTCCTTTCCATAAAAACGAGGACTGCACTATAATGACTATCAAATTTCTTTCCTAGCACACATTAAAAAAAAAAAAAGAAAAAAAAATCACTAAAATGTAACCTGATAAAAAAATTATGAACCACAAAAGAGAAGCTGAAAAAAGCCCACAAATAAAAAAATAAATAAATAAATAAAATGTCCAATTTCCAATGTTTGTAACACTTAGGAGCTTAAATGTCATTGACTTCTAGAGAGTTCAAGTGCTTAAGCCTCTTTTGAAAGTGATATGTGACCTCCTGTGTCATGTAGGAGACATGTTTTGTATTTATTATCTTTCATTCTAAGCTGAAATTTGCACAATGATGTTGTACTATCACCATGCCACTAAAAACAGCTCATTTTTTTCTTTTCTCCCCTAGATCCCTCTTTTGTGGAAGAGCACCTTTTTCCACATAAAATGTATTTCCTTCAGAAACATCATTGAGAATCACATCTCTACAGACACCAGAAACCCCAAATTAAATCTGAGTTGTTTATGGATCTGTGGGAAACAAACATTAAAGGGCAGCAGTAGAGTCAAAAAGCAAATTTATGCTTGTGAGGTTACAATCTAGAATATTTATGAAGATTGATATTTTTCCAGTTCTATTTAATGTCTACATCAAATTTTATTTGTGTGAAATATTTTAGTTATTTTTCACAATAAGTCTCTGGCCAAGACTTCATTTAAAAATAAAGTCCTATGTCAAAAAGCTTTACAGATGTTTGGTTGTTTCGGTTTGGGGGGGTTTTGGTGTTTTTTTTTTCCCCTGTTGCTTCACTGTGCTCATTTCTTTTGACATATTTTCTTGTCCTTTGGTTGATCTGGAGTGACTAATTTCACTTTTAAAGAAAAGAACTAAAGTAAAATTTTACAATCAAAGTTAATGCTGAAGAAAAAGGAAGAAAAAGAAATCTCTTAAAATAATTTTCCACAGTTCTGGTTTATGAGAAACATGAGGTTTATCTCCATAATGGTAGAAATGTCATTTTGTTAAGGCCAGAATATTTGATTCCACCCCAGAGAAGAAACTGTAATAGAAGCAAGTGAAATATATGTGTAAGCCAGATGTCACATCCGCGGCCTTCTTGTGCTAAAGTAAATTTAGATCTGAATCGTAACTCTTTTTTTGAGATGCACTGGCAATTTTAGTCTAGATTGGTTATTATTGTTAATATTTCACTGCTTGTATTGGAGGATTCTGGGTAGTAGGATCCTGTATCTTCCAGAGCCAGCTTCTATATTCCAAGGTAAAGCAATATTCAAAGAAATCCACTTCTTCCATAAAAAAATGGAAAGAAAATCTAGATTTAGATAAAGATTTTAATAGCTGCTCCCAATTTTACATGTGATGATTTTGTGTTTTCCTTGGAGGCTCATATTTAGCTTTTCATACTATTTAGTGTTTCTGTTGAAAGTAGGACTTAAATTTCCCCCATCATCATCTACTGAATTGGGGTCAGTGCTGATTATTTATCTTTGGGTTATCTACAGTAATCTTTGAGAAAGGAGACAAGATTTTAACAGGCTGGTTGGTGTTTTCTCTGCATAATTATCTTCAAATTTTATTTAATACTGAAGCTCCACTATGACAAAATGCTTAAATTGATTTCTTCAGTATTGCTGCATACTTTCCACATTCATCTTAACAAAACTTTAGAAATGTAAAATAGAGGTTAATACATTTATGGATGCTCCCAAGGTGCCATTTACATGCTAACGGCGAGATACTGACTGTGCTGGTTTATTCCTATATAGAGAGTACATATTCATCGCAGTAAAATACTTATATCAAAACAACTGTTCATATCAGAAGAGAATCAACTAAAAGATATATCTGACCTTCCTTTTTCACATCGTGTAGTGCCTTCTGAAGTTGGTTTTAACTCAGTGTGCTGGTTTTAGCTGGGATAGAGCTAATTTTCTTGACAGTGGTTAGTACAAGGGCTTTTGGTTTGGATTTGTGCTGAACACAGTGATGATAATAAAGATGTTTTTGTTATTGCTGAGCAAGGCTTGCACAAAGATAAGGCCTTTTCTGCCTTTCACACTGCTGTGGTGGTGGGGAGACTGGAGGTGCATGGGAAACGGGGAGGAGACACAGCCAGGACAGGTGACCCCAACCGAGCAAAGGGATATTCCAGACCATATGACATCATCCTCAGGATATAAAGTGGGGGGAAGAGGAGGAAAGGGGGAGATGTTTGGAGTGATGGTGTTTTTCTTCCCAAGACACTGTGACACGTGACAGGGCCCTGCTCTCCTGGGGATGGCTGAACACCTGCCTGCCCATGGGATGCAGTGAATTAATTCCTTGGTTCGCATTGCTTGTGTGCATGGCTTTTACTTTCTCTATTAAACTGTCTTTATCTCAACCCATGAGTTCTCACTTTTACACTTCTAATTCTCCCCTCAATCCCACTGGTGAGGGAGTGAGCAAGCACCTTCGTGGGGCTTGGATGTCGGCTGGAGTGAAACCACAACACTCACGACCGGGTAATGAACCATCTCTTTGGAAAGGATGTTTGATGCCTTCTTAGATTACCTGTTGTGTAACAAGAATCTCAGTGGAACAAAGATACTATTTGACTTGAAATACTTCGTGTTAGCGTGGCTGTAGTGATTTGCATTACAGTCTGCAGTGAGGCATACTGTCTACTGTTCTACTTGTCTTCTCTTAATTAAGAAAAGTTTATTTCTTATTATACCATAGAAGTAATTTATCAAGCCACTAGAACTATTATGGCACATTCTGTGCAAAAAAAAAAAAAGAGAGTTAATATCACCAAAAAAAAAAAAAAAAAAAAGGAAAAGAACTATTTTGCTTAGGGAAATAGGCCCTCATATTTCAAACACTTATTTCAAGATCAGTTAACTCTTGGCTGCATAATTTTATATTTTACTTATGTACCTTATTGTATTTAATATTTTGTATTTATTGAATTTCTATGAAGGATAAGTGACTAAAAGAAATGGACAAATATTCTTTCTGAAAAACAAAAAATTATAATGATTGTTAATGCATCTCTAAGTTTTCCATTTCCACATCATCTATTCTCAAAGGTGTTATTTGTAATATTTAGAATCCATTTGTACAGTTTGCTTCAAAATTTTTTTTTTCTTTTTTGCTTTATCTGCCTAAGCAAACAGATGAAAATATATTCCCTTTTCTCCTTCACATGGATTTAGTTTTTTCTTCTCTTCCTTTGAAGGCCTTAAGCCATACTTTATTGAAAAGAGAATTTTTGAACTGTCATCAGCTCATTTCCCTTCTCTTCTATTAAGAGATTTTAATCAATACATGCAATTCCTTGTATAACAATGGCACTTGCAGTTATAAAGGGAATCTCATGCTGAATTACCTACTTTTGCTTTAGAATCTGACCAGGGAGAAATAATGCCAGCCAACAGTGTTGGCTGCTGAATACTTTATTAACTCTGTGCACTATCACTCTGCTCAGTAGAGTCACCAGGCTCAATCCACCACACAGCTGAGCCTTGTGCAGCACAAAGAGAGAGAAAAACACCCTATTGCCCCACCTTGGAGCAACCTCCAAAGCCCCACACTGGCTCCTAAAAGCTGCCTGCACCCCAAACAGACAGGCCCCCAAGGTGAGGGGCTTTCATCCACAACTCCTCTATAACAACAAGAATGGTGGAGGATTCTAAATGCTGGCCCTGAACCAGGAAGTCAGCTGCAGGTCAAATTGGCAATCATCCCTGGCTTTCACATGACAAAAAGACACCTTCTCCCTCATACCCCCAAAGCAAAGGACACATGGAAGAGGACAGAGCCCTGGAGATTTACCCCAGCCCATTACTTCTCAGTGGTGCTGAATTCAAAGTTCAGATCCCAATCTGACTTTCTTACTGTGGACTTCAGTGATTGTAGGTTCATGCCAATGTGCAGCATTGGTTGGATTTGTAGGGGCTCTTTTAACATCCTACTGTCTTGAAAAGGGAGCTGTGACCCCAAAAATCAGACACACTAAAACATCACTGCTCATGATAGGAAATATTAAAAAGCCTTGGAGTGTACTTTCAGACCTTCTGATAAAGTCCACCCAGAAGCAGCAGTAAACAGACTGGATAAGATATCTAAAGATAGAAGCTGTGTATCCCAGTCCATTCAGTTACAGTTCTTAAGAGTGTTCAACAATAACCATTCCTTTTTCAAAGGTATGAGTAACGCCAGTTTTGAGCACGGATTTGTGAAAATATGGGTTGATCCTTCCCTTGAGAAATGTTTGCCTAAGAAAGCTTATTTAAAGACCATGTGGCAACACTTCAATCATTCTCTTATGCAAAGTAAATTGAGTTCAGAAAGCTAATTCCCCCATTGTTTGGGTTACTTTTCAAAGCGCCTGTTATGTTCTAAATACAAAACCTTGGATTCAATCCAACTTGCACCTTCTGGGCCTTGAATTACAAAGCAGTCAAACTCTAGCTTCCCTCAAAGGTCAGCTTATAACTCTGATTTTCAAGCAATGCAAAGGAGCACAGTGCACACCAGAAAGACAAAATTAAGGAAAAAAAAAATGAAAAGGAAGAGACACAAAAAAGCAACAAAAGAACACAACAAAACCTAAACCCACAACAAACAACCCACCCTTTGATCGATATCAGGCAGAAACAACTTTTCAGCATTTTGCCATACAACATAACATTTCAAGAAACAGCAATTTATTTTTGAATTTTATTTTTCTTTTGCCTCTTTTCTAAGCTGCTTTATCTGTATGTTACAGTAGCAGACAGCTCTCACAAGTGTCATCCCATCACTCATGGGGAAGAAAAATCCTGGAAAACATTTCGAAGTTTTGTTGTCTCAGACATAGAAAATACAAATCCATTAACTCTAATGTGGTTTGAATAGCACACAGTAGGATAATACTTTATACATTTTGGTAAGATCTATGAATGACTGCAATACATTGCTGTGTCTGCTTATATATATTACAGGAACACTACGTTACAAGAATAAGAAATGTAAGGAAAAAGCTATACATGACAAAAACAATTCTTTTTTTTCCTAGAAGGTCTTCAGCAATACCTCGAGTCTGTTTATCTAAAGTAATCAATTAATGACATTTTTAAGCTTCAAAGTAAGATTGAGAGTTAAATCAGTTTCAATAGGTTTGCAGTAATCGTCATTACAACCACGAGGAGTGCTAACATGAGCACTTACTATTCTGTGCACCTACACAACTTCTTTCTTTGTACAACACATTTTATTAAATCCTTGATTCAACCTTCTGATCTTTAGCATTATAAATCTTTGAGGAAGTTACAGGAGAAACTCAGGCAGAAATTTAATTAAGCAAGATGTTTAAACACAAAATACAATAACATAGTTCAGAATTTGTAACAGCTTCAAACTTAAAAGGTAGAGCTAAGCAAAGACTGATTCTCTGTTTTCGTTGCTTTTGACAGAAAGCTAGCTGGGGTCTTGTTTATTTTATTCAATGGTAACATAATATAATTGCAATATTTTAAAAAAAAAGTCATCTCAAAGTCAACAAAATATGAAGCTGTAACAAAGGAGAATTAAACATAAATCAGTCTGAAGAGGACCCAGGCAAATTTATAATTTATGTGTGGAGTAAATGAGCTGTAAACACACACACACACACAAAGTACTCCCAGGTCTAAGGAATGAACTTGATGATTTCTTGCTGTACTGCCTTTGCAGAAACTTCCTATATTCTCATTCTCACAGTATGGGTATCATTTTTCATAATCCAACAAACTTATGAAAATCTGGGCTGCAGTCCTGGCTGACACCCAGTCCCCAGCACACTTCGGTGTTGCAGCCCTCATTCATCCCACACACCCACCTGGTGCTCAGCAGCACCTGGAGCTCCACAAAGTCACCTGCCCTCCCCAGGGACCCCAGTTCTGGGCTGGAGCACAATACTGCCTTGGTGAGGAGAAAGAGTTTGGGTCACCCATCAGAGCAGCAGACACAGCAGGGACTTTGTTACCTTTCCCCCCTTGCCCCACATGCTATTTTGCTGAAACCTGTCTGAAATCCCATAACACAGGTTTTATTTTTTAAAAAGATGAAAGAACTGGTGAGCATGATACTTACCATCGCTCCCATACCAAGGAGAAACCAGATTTTATGGTATGCTGGCTTATCAAATGACTTCTTTTTCATTTTATTTTTTTTTGGAGGGGGAATAAAAAAAAAAAAAAAAAACAAAAGGAAAAGAAAAGAGTTCATGACAATAGAAACAGAGGCAGATATAAAACCAGAATCTTTGACATACATATACTAGACCCCATGCAGCTCTGTAATAGCAATTTTCTCTATTTCTGATTGTTCCCCTTTCCCTTGGTACTCAATCTGAAAGTCCAATTTGCCAGAATAATGTATCTGGTGTGAGAGACAATTTCTACGACTGAAGTAACTGTTCCTTAGCAACCAGAAATGCTCTAGGAGCAGCTTTCATTTTTCCCCATACCCACTGAGATACAGAATAATTGTTGAAATAATTATAACACATTTGTGATGATTTACATCATTTTTATATAATTATTTATAGTACTAGCTAATGAAACGAAAGGGTTAATTTACTACCGCCAAGATCCACACAATTAATAGATAGCCACTAGAAATCAGAATGAATTACAGTTGGCCAAGCTTACAGATTTCAATCTCAGTAAACACATTGCTATTTCTCATTTGTATCACTGTAACAGTAAGAGATATCCTTGACTTCTTCCTCTCCCCTCCTCCCCTGAGGTCACAGTGCTGTTGTGCCAGGTGCTGCAGACATGCACGTCACCCGAAAACCTGACTGTAGAAATACAGAAGCCATACAAAGCACCAGAAAAGGAGAGCGTGGTCCTTCCCAGCTTACAGAACGGGAAAACAAGAGAATAGAGCTGAGGTACCAGAAATCAGGAGTTCTTGGACACAAATTTAGCAGGTGGTTTAGGAAGCTTCATTGTTCCAGTTCTCACTGCTGGAGACAACCCACAATACAATCCTCAGTCCCATGCTATAGCCAGGGTCATGCAGTTGAGGCTGTGTCTCCAGGACACTGCAAGATGATTTTAGCCCAGGCTGCCACCCCCTCCCGTGCTCCAGTGGAAGGCATGTTCCCTTCCTCATGCCTTGCAGCCAGGTGGCTGCGTGGTAACCTGGTTTGAAGGTCTGTTAGACTATTGCAGCCAAAGAGAGCAAATGCACTGCCAGGTTGGCAAGGTGATCTAATGCACTGCATAACTAATACTGACACAGAGGTGAGGCTGGGATGTCTCACGGGAAGGGAAGGGGAAGACAGGCGGGTCCACCCCTTTACGTGCCAGCCCAGTTTCATCCTTTAGGCAGGTTATCAAGCTATATCTCTACAGAGAAGACTCTGTACCCTGAGTGCTGCAATGGCTGGCTCATATGTCTGCAAACACAGATCTGCCTCATCAGCAGTGGAAACCCCTCTGAAACAAAATCATTTCAGGTGACAGAGAGGCCAGCCCTTCTACATTTCTTCCTGTCATACATTTTTTCAACACTAAGGCCAGCATAAAAAGAATATCTTACCATTAAACCATATTTCCCCAATTCCTTCCAATTAAAAAAAAAATAAAGAAAGAAAGAATTGAAAAAGAGACAAAATGCAAACAAAACTTCATCAGCAGTCACAAAATTTACAGGACACAACAAGAGCCATTAGCAATTGCCACAGTGAAGCTGACACTAACAGATGAAAAAATATATTTCCTACTATCAAAACACTGAAGATACTTATTGCATTACTAACCTACAGTAGGGAAGAGTTGTCAAAATCCAGGAGAATTATGTACACAAAGCTGTTTTATTGTCAAGCTCATAGTGGGGACCTCCTTACTAGGACAGGAATTGTTCCTGATGTCAATGTTTGCCTTCTTTTTTTTTTTTTTTTTTTTTTAGCCAGTGCAAATCTCCAGGATTAAACTAACATAAAGAATGCTCACCCTCAGTCTACAGGATATTTACTTTTTCAGGTGGATATGACAGCTTGTCATTCCACTGTCTGTGGAAGATAAAAGACTCTGACAGTGTCATTGCATCAGTATTATTTACTTAAAATTAGCTGCCTTTCACACGTTGACTGTTTCTGCCACCTTCTGCCTTCCAAACACCTCTGTTTTGATTGGATCCCAAAACAGTGTATTACTGCATTACAGTTTCCTCTAGTTTGTGTGCCAAAATGGCCCTAGGCTCTGGTCTCCCAGGTAGCTGTAATATCCTTTTGTAAACCTTCTGTGAATGATTATGGTAAATCTTGCTTGCAGCAGTTATGTTCCCTCTAGCACTTTTTCCACCCACCTGTCTGTGCTTTTCTTTTTCTTTCTGATTTTCAATTCCCTATTTTACCCTATACCCTACAGCCTAACAGGCTGTCATAATACACTTCTTTTTCCCCTGCTGTGTCTCTCTCTGCCAGTGAAACAGTGTGATTTTCAAACCTCTCAAGATAAGTAATTTTTGTCCTAAAAATATCAATAGTAAGCATCTACCAAAATCAAAATTGCATAAGTAAAATCATTTTAGAAATGGATTAGGTGCTGTTATTCATCTGAATTGCACTTAAAAATGTAACTATTGTTCTTCCTTTCATTGAACTCCTATAACAAAGCCAGCTTTTCAAATGCTGAAATAAAATTGATGCCCAAGTTAATATCAAGCTTTAAAGATATCAGAAGTACTTCATGAGGCTAATAGTGTTTAACTACTTATTTTAAAAGATCAAAAATCTAAAGTATTTCACTCAGCACAAATAAATACAAACCTAACACAACTGTGCCAGCTGAAAACTGTTGTGCAACTTCAGCGTTAACAGCAAACATTCAAGACTTTAGGGGAAGATGGGCTAGAGACATCAGACTTATCCATCTTGTGTATCCTGACTAATTCCAGGATCTTTTTGAGCTCAGTCACGCTCATGGTAACAGCGGACACAGCTCCACACCACAGCCAGGAGTACTGATCTCACTCTTAACAGAACTGCTACCAAAATTGGCCCCAAATCCTGATATAGCTCAAACTTCTAATGTTCAGATTTAGTAAAGAAATAAAGGACACTTGGCTGCTTATTCAGTCACTGGCTGAATATTGTCTTCTCTATCCTCAAAGCATTTTACATAATTATAAGTGATATGTGTACACAAATTACTTTAATTACAAGAGAAAGCAATCATTTCTAGAATGGAACGCAGCAACTGCTTAACATCATGCACCATGTTGCTCCAAAAGACGTTTAGTTGGAAAAATGGAAATTACATGGATTGTTTGGGTGAGTAGTGACTGGATTTTAGCTGGGAGTCCCAGATTAAACTGAGTCATTTGATGCCATACATGGGAAAACAAGAATGATTCTCAAACTGAAACTGAGAACTTAAGTAGCCAATAAATAAGAATTTGATTATTAGCTCCATACGATAGAAATCCAAAGTAATAGTGACAGTGGGCTTTTGTTTTTGAAATGAGGACTTCATCTGATTTTTCCTCACCATTTCAAAAACTAGCTCCGTAATACATATACAAAATTGTAACTTAAGTTGCTAGAAAAGTTGCTTTTTGGGCACCTAACTTCTTTTAGCTAGTCAAAATTGACTGCTGACATCTCTTAATTTACTCTGTTGACACGGATTGCATGCAGTTATCACAAGCAAGGGAATCATCCTTGAAGATTTCATCTAAGCAGAACTTTAAACTAATCATATTTTTGTTTCCTAAGACATTTTTTTCCTATGAACTAGTTCTGCCACCTTGTCAATTCTTTAAAAAAATTGAATTGTTGAAGTTTTTCTGTGGTCTTTCAAAATGTGAGGGAGACAGTAAGCAGTTAACTGAGTTCACTACACTGGAAATTTTACCTCTGTATAGACTCCAGAACTGGGTTTTGCTTTCCTCCACTGGGTAAATATCCATTTGCTTTTCAAGAAAAAGCAATTTGAATGCTGTATTGTCAGTAGAAAACTGTATATTGCCCTTTCTTGGGCTTTCTATGGGAGTAAGAAGAGCATAATTTGAACTACTGTACCATCAGGAAATAAGGTTTGCAAAATCTAATCTTGAACTCCTTGCACTCTTCCTTAAGAGTGCTGTATGTGGGTCTTAGGGGTTTTTTTTGGTTGGCCTTTGCTGTGGTTTTATTTTCCCTCCCACAGGAAGAACCCATTATCCTGGCTGAAAGTCTCTTCCTGCCTCTGCATCCCTATATCAACAAAATTGCACTGTGAAAAGGTTTGTTTTCTTGTCTCTGTGTTTTTTATCAAACTGTGGAAATGTTTATCACATGAATCTAAATATTATTAAAATATCAGACACTAGCATAGCATGAAATATGTCATTCAGTGCTGCTAACTCACAGGCATTAACCAGCCACCATAAAATAAGAAGGGAGGCACAAAACACTAATTTTCTTCTTTCTACTTTTTTTTTTGTTTTTATTGTTACAGCACAAGATCCAGTCTTGTGAACACACAATATTAACCTCCCTAGGGAAAAAAAAAAAGGCAACCCAGAGGCTTAAAAATAAAAAGTCAAATGCCCACAAAATTAGTGCATACTTACAGTTCAGCCGGAAACGCTGGATCTTAACAACAAAAACTTAAACACAAGTGCTTAGTTGCTTTCCATTCTGCTGCAAGCATCATGGTTTCTTTTACTTTGGGCTCTTTTGTGTTTCACTAGAATTATGGCTAGAGCCAGAGGCAGATAGAGAGCAAACAGGGAAAGATAACAGGTCCCAGCTATTTCACACTACATGATTAGCAACACCAGCTGCACCAGGTAGTCCTAACAAAGTGCTAGTGGAACTTACCTTGATGAGATGCATGTTTGGTGTTTCCTCGCCATATTTCAAATGCTATCTTTCAAGAGAGCAACGTGAAAATGAAATCACAATGTTCCTAAAGCTGTACTAAAATTGTCATTTAATTCAGTTTATTTTTCCAGTATTAGTAAAAAAAATTCTTGATCTTCTAAGGTAGTTTTGCCTCATTATTTTACAGTTCTATGTAAACTCCCTTTTCCTTCCGTAAGTGGTTCATGGTGGTAGAACATGGTCAAAAGGTCCATTAAAATGACCCAAGTTTGTAAAGCTTAAACTGAGAAAATCCTCTGTGTAGTTTAGTTCCTTGCTCATCTCCAAGAAAAAAGTAAAGCTGCAAAGTGTCCACAGGCATGACAAAAATGAGCAGAGGAATGTTACAGAAAGCTGTCATAAGAGTACTCCTAGTATCAAGCAAAAGACACACTTTTTCCCCAACATAATTCTGAATAGATACCTCATCTTGCAGAACAGTAGGAACAGAAATATGAGGTTATGAAAGGGTTTAAACTGCTTATTCTGAAGAAGCTGAAAACTTTACCAGTCCTTAGAGGTCAAATGCTATGAAAAAGAACATGAATCCACGATTGTTTTGTTATGGGCTTGGGGTTTTTTTTCCTCATAAAATATATTTTATTTTTCCACTTACTGGAGCAGGTGGACATGCCCTAAGAAGCTGTGCTTAGTGAAGAGCCCACACAGGAGCAGGTTTATCCTGAAGGGGGAGAATTGCAGCCCACAGAAAGACCAGTCCACACTGGAAAAGGGGAAAACTGTGAGGAGGAAGGAGCAGTAGAGACATAATATTACGGATTGACCACAGGCTTCATTATTCATCCCCCTTTGACACTCACGTTGGGAGAAGAGAAAGAGGAATTTGGGGATGAAGCCGACCCTGGGAAAAAAAAAGGGGAATGAGAGAAAGTGTTAGTTTAATCTTACTTTGTTTCTCACTATCTAATTCTCTTCTAATTCTCTGTTAATTAAATTACTTCGTCCCAAGTAAAATCTGGTTTGTCCATGACAATAACAAGAAGTGACCTTCTTGTCTTTATCTTGACACAAGCTTTTTCTTATTTTCTTGCCCTGTCCTGTCAAGGAAGAATGAAAGTCCAGCTGGATGGGCATCTGGCAGCCAGACATGGGCAACCCACCACAGCACCGTAACAGTGTGTGTGGTTGTATTGTGGGACAACTTTCATTACATGACTGTTTTCCAAAAGAGGCTGTTTCTGTAACCTTTATGTCTTTTACTAGGCTAAATCACTGCCCTGGCTGTGTGCACGGTGGAGCTTTATACACCTGAGTTTCTTCCTCATTTCCACTTTGCATGCTGTTATCATAAGCAAAGTCTGGAACTGCGTATACAGACACACAGAAGATTGATACCTAAATGAGAGTAGCAGTTCAACATAATTATTGACTCATAAGCTAGATTTAATCAAATGACATTTTTTTTAGTTGCTGTGTTGGTTTCAAATGTTTCATTTATAAAGGCAGAAGGAAAGCCACCAATATAGGTAATGGAGACTTAATTTAACACTTCTTCTATAAAACTGCAGTTTATAAAGTTAGGTAGATAAATCATTAGTGCTGGAAATCTGCTGAAATATCACACTGGAAATTGTCAGTACCTTAAAAGGTCTCCACCGTGTACTCCCATCCATGGCAATACCAAATTGGATGGGATAAAAATTTTTCTTCTGTGCAGTCAAACTTAAGCTTCACAACATTAATCGCATATTCTACAGGTGCAGGCTGTTCCCAACAGTGTGCATTAAAGAAATAATTAAGGAAATGTCTCATATCACTGGGATGCCAAAGCCAGAGCAGCAGAGCACAAAGCCAATAGCTCTTGAAACATGGTTGCTCTACTGTTGAAACAGAAACAAAGCCAAACCCCACAAAGTGGCTCATACTTCTTCATCCCAAGCAATAGACACCAGAATGGAAGAAAGAAGGAAGAAAAGAAATAGGGAAATTCCTGGTAAGTAGCAGAATAAAGCCGTAAGTCCTCAAATTCCTTGAGGGTCCAGATACTATGGGCAGCAAACCTTACGCAGATAAGTTGAGCTCTCAGGAAAGAGAACTCATCACCAGATTCCTCCCAGGAAGAACTGTAGGTAGTTCTAATTGCAACATGTCCGCTCAACTTCTTCTCTGGCTTTTGTTGAGCTGTGATACTCATTGCTTTGTTTTCTTTCTCCAAGTATACTGTATTTAAGTGTTTATCCTGTTCTGCAATGCACGAAATATATGACAAAATACATAAAATGGAGTCAAGAGCAATCCCAGGGATACAAAATTCAACAGAGCAAGTGTGTAGGAACTCCTAAATTATCATAAAAGCTATGAAATTTAACTCACTGAAAGTATCCAAGAGATAATTTACACAATGAAGACTCAGACAACTCAGTAGAGGCACAAAGTAAAATCTTTGAGAATACTTTCCAAGTGACAAAGTTTGGCTACTCATACTATTCCTAAACATTGGCACTTTGTAGCTATATGATATAATGTCTACATTAATTGGTCTAAGTGCATTCTCCCCTGACAAAGATAAGCTACTTCTCTTTTACACACAGCTTTGATTTTCCTCTTTAGCCACTCTGCCAACAGCTGTCCATTTTCTATAAACATCGAGGCAGTCACGAGTAAGATATGGCAATTTTTTGTTTTCACTCAATAATTTCCAGTGGCATAAATATTCAGCTGTGTTTTCTCTTATTCAACCCAGCATTTTTAGTGAGGTTTCTATTTTTCTTTCAACCATTAATTAATCTAAAAAAATCCACCCTCACTCCTTATCTATGATAGAATATTTTTTAAAACATAAAAGACATAATTTAATTTCAGTTTAATTAAATTCCATTATATTGACTACTTGCATGTTATCCTAGTGATAGCTGACTCCTTCTAAGAAGGAGTGTGAGTCATGGCTTCCCTTTACAGAAGCTGTGTTGACTCGCAAGTAATATTATTCACCCTTACTGGCCTCTTCTCAAGGTTTCAGCTGTAAAGAGCTCTGACTCCTTTCTAAAAGCCCCTCCACGTTGTCTCACTCTCAGCCTGGCTACTTACTTTCACTCCAGCTGTTTCAGAGTGCTCATTCTAAAAAAATGGTGTCTCTTACTGCTTTTCTGGTGAGGCTTTTCTACATGCACAGTGCCTCAGGAATCAACTCTCTTTGTTTCCCAATATCCACAAGAGGGGCCTTCCAGGCTCACTGGTTCTGCAACATTCATTCTGCACCTAAGAGCTGTGCCTTTATAACATACCATCAAGGAATTCAAGAAACAATAATTGTATTTGAAGCAATAATATATCAAAAATTTAGGTAAGGTAACACTTGTTACTGTTTTAGAGGTGCCATTTGTGAGTGATACAATGAAGTCTTCCCACGTCTGAGAGCTGTAAGGACCTTCTTGCAGGCTTAAAACTCCAAACACAGATGTCTCATGCTCTGAGTGCTTCCTTGGGCAGGAAAGGGTAGTGAAGAGGAAGACAGACAAAATTAGGGGAGGAAAAGTGACAGAAAAGAAACCCCATGACCTGACAAAAAAGTAGCAATGGGAAGCAGAGAGAGGTAGGAGGAGAAATGCTTAAATATTTCAATTAAAATAGCTGTTTGCAAGAGAATTTCCTACACATTTGACATGTAGAAAATACTAGTTCTTTCTAAAGTGCTTCAAAACATATTGGACATTGCTGGATTTCTCCAGTTTATAAAAACCTGTCTGTTAAATTAAACAAGGAGTCCATGCAATTAAAAATATTTAAATAATAATAAGAAAAACAGATTGTCTCTCTTTTTTAAAAAAATTCAAATTAATATAGGAAAATTTGTGGTTTAGACCCACTAAAATAAAATACTTGAATATTACAAAAATCTGTTCTTAAAACTGAGACTGGTTTTTTCACCAGTCTTCTGTGGTGGTCACTTCTTTTTTTGTTACAAACTAACTTTTATTATTTTAATGGCTTTAGTTAGCAAATGTTCTCCTAAGAGCTGTGCTTCTTTTTGCTCTGCTGTACTCTGATTATCTTGTATTCATAAACATACATAAGGATATGTGCAATTAGCAGAACTATTAGCATGGAATTTATTTTATGCCTCTGTGAATACCAGTAGAAAATAACATTGATTTTGTTTCATAAGTACAGTTGCATAAAATTATCTCTATATTCCTCTTAGAACACTCATCCATACATGCTGCATATTCTACAATTATACCAGTATATGCTTCTGAAAACTGTTGTCTTTGAATTTATGTCAGAACAGAAGATATTAATTGATTCACATCACACCCTAGAAAAAATTTGGAATTGATGCTCATCAGATTTCAAATGCACTACGGTTTCCAACTGTCATTAGCAGAAAGAACAACTCATGCATGAAAATGCTCACAGAAAACTCTACATGGAACATGAAGATATAATTATATGTTCTGCACTCTGCAGCAAGCTCCTGCCTATCCATACAGCACATATTGCACTGATAATTTCAAATTATTCTTATATTTTTCTTACTATTTGCACATCAGTATTGTATCAGCCTAGCTGTAGCTAAATCAGTGATGATGCATCAAATCTGTTCTTAGTTCCTAAGCAAACTAAGCTTATTTTTTTATTTCAGTTCAAAGTTAGTGCCTTTGCAAGAAGCAATATAAAGACCTAAATTTTGTGTTTTGCTCAATGGCTGTTATGAGTACACTGCGGTTCCCAAGGATCTGTTGGAGAATATGGTAGAATAAAGAATAAAATTCCCATAACTCTTTCTTTTGGGTTGGTTTTTTTCTTCTTTCTGATCAATACTTCTCTCTATTCCAGGTAAGTTTACTAAAATTATTGTATCTGAAACAAAAACAGCTACAGATGTGAAGACTGCGAAAAACTGAGGAGTCTCAGGCATCCTTCATTTATCCTTAGCCTTAAAAGAAGTATATGGACTTATCCACTGCTGCTTTGGTTTAGGCAAGACAACTAATTCCAGGAAGAATACAATGGAAAAAAATTGGTTAGAAAACAATTAAGGTTTTGGAGTTTGTTTGTTTGTTTGTTAGTTTTGATGTAGTCCAGAAGAGGGGAGGATTTCCTCTTTTTCCTATGCACGTATTCATAAGCACAATAAGTCAAATAAGCCAGGCTTTCACATTTCTAAATGTTTCCAATAACCAGAGCATTCTTCAGGATTCGTTAACAGCTATGCAACTCTGCTATCAGTATTTATGGTAGATCAGTGTTTTTCTTTCTTCATTATTAGAAATAGAGTCGTTATACCTCTTCACTTCCTCCCATCTTTATGCAGTTATTCACAGATCCCAAGGTCACAAGGTGTCATGTAATATGTTGCAATTCAATTATTCTGAATTTGCTATTGTTTTATCACTGGAGCGCATTACCCTTTATTCTTTCTAATCCAAATGATGTGCCATGCAGCAGGTTTCTACCTAGACCCAAAACCGTAACAAGACTTGACAATTTTTTTGAGGATTTCTCTGCTCAGCAACTGCTTTCACATCGGAAAAACAGGACAACTTAAATAAATGAGATAATGACATCCCATAGCCAAAATTCCAACTACGCTGATTAAATGAAGTCCATGGTTAAAAATAGACCACTTTGGTTGTACTAAAAGAGATGGCAGCCACTCAACTGTATAGAATTTAGATTAAGCCTGCTGTGGAGCTGGAAAGTCCCAGCACCATTATCTTGAGATTTAAGATATCAAGCATTTCCAATACTAGTATTTTCTGATGATTGCTTGTAGGGAACAGCAACATTCTGAAGCTGACCTTTTTCGGAATTGTGAAGGACAACATATCTGCTTAATATATCCCAAGGGTGGGAACCATCATTTTATGAAGTCCATCTAGGATAAGATAAAGGCCTGAGGTTATAACAAAGGCACCTTAATAGCTGGAGATGTGAATCACACAGTCCACTTGTTATGGTGATAAAGACATAACTGAAAGATGTATCACTACCATCATCCTCCTTCAAATCATAAAATCTTGTGAATTTATAATTGTTCTAAATGAGACAGTTTAAAGGTATGTTTTTAAAAAAAAAAAAAGCCTAATTTAGCTAAAGAGCTTCTCGGTTTTGCTGTGCTCCACAGATCTGATAGTGACTCTGCGCTATACCTGTGTAGAAATCTGAACAGCTTGTTGCATTCGAGGTTTGTGAAATAGTGATTAATTCAGCAACACTTTTTAAATCATGCGGTAGTACATTGCTTCAATAAATGTGAGACTGAGTTTAATATTTCTGCTCATTTTTGTGAAGAACTCAGAGTTAGCAAATAGCCTGTGGGAAACTGATTTTCATACTATTTATCACTGGCATCATAATGCATCTGCAGTTTATGATTCATATGAGTTATCAGGTGCTGGATCACACTGACCCGAGGAAGACACAACACACTTCTTTCCCCTGACAAAGTGGCAGCAGAACTAACCTTCTGTACCACAGGGTACTTTATACTCTATTTGTTAACACTGGAGGAATTAGTCAGTCATGAATGAGTAACTCTGCTGCTACTGATGGGATTTTTATTATATAGTTGACCATAGCACTGTGTTATTAGTACCAAATAAGAAAAACATTTAGGTGATATGAGATGGCATGATGGGTCCCCAGGAACATTCTGCAACGTCTGCTCTTGTCCTCTGAGCTCCCATGTCAGTGACTGGAAGAATAGCTGCCATCAGCATTCATTTCCCTCCCCTCACCTCTTTAAGGCAGTTATTTTATTTTATTTTTTCCCCTTTTAACATCTTTGGGTGCATAGCAACAATTCGGTTAGTGAAAATACTAAAGAGTGAAGCATGAATGATAAATCTCACCTTTTGTGTTGCTATCAGCACATTCCCTTACATTTTTTCAATATATTCACAGAATAAAGAACTACAGGGAGAATTTTGAATAGTAAATTAAATCTAAAGAAGGATCATCATGGAAAAAAAACCTATACCTGAAAAATGAGTCCTTCAGTACAGGGAGGACAAGCAAGGCAGTGACAGAGTCAGGAGACAAACAACCTAATTTTTCTTCTGCCTTGTCTTATAACTAAATTTCCACCCAAACTACAAAGCCTGGAAGCTTCAGGAAAAGCAGTGACAGCTTAATGAGTAGCAGGTCAGATGCAGAAGATAAGTACAAATCAGACACTACCTAAAGGAGGGGGTGGGGAAAAGGCAGGGAAAAGTAAAAAAAACAACTAGCTTATGTTTCAAAATCTTACAGAAATTTCCAAGTCAGACATTCTCTGTTAAGTTTTGGTCATTCCCCTTATAATTTACTTTCTTGTAGCACAAGCTGTCGGGGGGAGGAAATTGATATATCTGTTTGAACAAGTTATCTGGTGCCTATTTCACTTCTGTTTCTGCTACTTTCATGTACATGGCTTATTGACTATATTGCACAGACAATAGAAGCTATAGAAGTGGCTTGCTGGATTCTTGATATATTGGTTTTATTATTTTAGTTGCTTTTTTTCTTTTGTACAGTGAAACTTCCAGGAGCTACATGGGATCCATCAAACAAGGGGATGAAGTTCCCTAGTGTAGGCATGGGTACTCGAATCAGTCACCTCAGCTTTCCTCAGCAGGTAAAAACTGCTGCTCTAAGGTGTGATTCCTTACACCTCTAAGTAGGCAACAATCTTAGGATAAGAAGTATCATCTAAAATTGTTTGTGTCTCCCTTGAGTATGAAGAAAGTCTGACATGACTGGCTCAGAGGTAGGTGCTGCATTGTAAATATCTGAGCTATTTCTACAACGAAAATAACAACCTTTATTCTAGGATCAGGTCCTTCATCCTGAAAATTAGTTCTTTTTTTTTTCTTTAATAGGTCTTGTTTTGTATTAGATAGGCTATATATTCCTTATTAGTCTCTTGATTCCATTGGAGCTACAATAATTTATGCACTTGATTAAGAACAATCTTCATCCATAAGTACTCCTCCAAGCTTTAGAATTACTCTCAAAATACATGACTTTACAGTGTGAGCAATATTAAAAAGACTTTGTCAAAGTTAAGGAATAGATTGTTCACACAGTTCATTCAGGTGAACTCAATACTACACATATGCATTACTTTTGCAGTTGTCACCATGAATATCCACACCAGTCAAACTAGACAAGTAAAGATGTAAAATTTTAAAAATGTATTGCTTCCTGTCTACCTTCACAGGATTAAGAAAACATTGTACACTGGGATGACCTTTCGACTTCTAAATGAATATATTTAAACGTCTTTTTAAATATGGAGAGATATTTTTTGACCTGGTGTTGTATCGCTCTATAATTACTTCCATCAGGAAAAGAATAATTAACGCAGGAAAAAGCACAAAAACTGGAAGCCAGAATTTAAATACTAAGTAATGAAGGTCAACTCTTAATTTATAGTTAACGAACTAAACTGTCCCAATCCACATATTAATATTTCATATACATTTTGAAGAAATTAAGGAAACATTGAGCATGCATAAAATTTACAGCTAGCTATTAGTATCTAAGCTGAGTATTTAATGCATAAATAAATCAATCTAGAAGTCTGTGCATGAGGCACAGGGAACATTTTTGATATTTTGAACATATAATGTGTTCAGTTACTGCTCAGGGATTAATTTAATTTTAAAAATGTAGAGAGCTTTTCCATGGTGCCACCGAAGCAACAGAACAATTAATTTTTCCAGCCTTCCAGTTTTACATATAAGGTTGGAGAAGCAGGGAGCATGTTCTATTGAGGTATATGACTAAATTTGAAATGTCCTTTTTTGGCTATTCTACCTGCATATCGCACTCCGACGTTTCCTAAAGACTTGCAAAATAGAAGTTTGCTTGCTCTAGCTGGATATTAGTGCATGCTTGGAATACAAAGAGATTTCCGAAGAAGCAAATTTCAAGGTGAATGACAGGAACAGTGATGCATTTCTGGATAGGGATGCAAGAAACAACAGAAAACCAGCATAAGGCCTGGTTGTGTCCAAATAGAATCTGTTGAGAAACACTAGGTGAAGAAGGTGAAAAATGAGGCCACAGTGATCGATTCACACAGCAGACCTTCCTGCCAAGGAGACTGTATAAGTGGGTGGTAATTTGCTGCTACAGGGGCTTATGTAGACCACGGAATCACAGAGAACCCCAAACCTTGTAGATTTTCTGTAGTATCGTTCCAACTCTGATTTTCCAAGTTTAAATCTCCACATTAAGGCAAGCACTGTTTAGTGGAATGTGTCCCTGCCCATAGTAGGAGACTTGGAATTAGGTGATCTTTAAGACCCCTTTTAATCCAAACTATTCTATGATTATCTGATTCTATGAAATTGATTATCTATCACTGACTAACTACCAGTGAGTGTAAATTGCTGATGCAATGGCTGGTGACTAAATAGACTTTGAAGGCTTTTTCTGCTTCTGTTCTAGAGCTGATGGTGTGGATTGTGGAAGGGACAGGAGGGAGGAAGATATATCCAAAGAGAAAGGTGCTGCAGAAGTAGTCACAATCTATTACCTATTCTGACAGCTGTCCTGATGGCCTGTGTGTGCAGCTATAATCAAGAATCCAGATGGAGTGAGTATCCAAAGCAGAAGCTAAATTTTCAAAACTCTTGCACTGCTCATGCACAGCTTTTAGTATAGACCTAGAATTTGGAGCAAATGAAAGGATTATGCTGATTTTACCACCCTTAATAACTGGACCCTAAGCCAAAGAGAAAAACAGCTTTGTTTATCCATCTGTCTCCTTAATAGCTTCTACATATAATAGGTTGGATTTTCACTTTTGTTTCTGCTAATTAACTAAATCTTTCCAAATTGTTTTTTACCCTGCCCAAAAACATGAGCAACCTTTGCCCTGCTGAAATGAACTAATACTCTTTGAAACTGAGAAATCTTATTAACCTGTCAGGTTACATGAAGGATGTAACTTGGAAGGTTTTCTCTAAAATACCATTGATGTTATGTTACACTTCTGCATTTTGTTTTTACTGCACATCACTAGATATTCTGAAATGCAAACCTAGAATTTAGTGACTTTGAAAAAGCATAAATGACAACAATAAGCCAACATCAGCTAGGATGCCAAATCATCCACACAAGGGATAAATGAATGGCTGATATTAGAAAAGGAAATTACTTATGGTTCTGCTGGTGCAGATGGAAGCAGAAAATCCTGAGCTTGGATGTTTAGGTGCTTTGTAAAGAAAAGAATGGGCACAAAATAATCAGACAGTAACCAGAGTTACATTATTGCAATAGGAAGATCTGACAGCAATATTAGCAAGGTAGACGGAAAGAATAGTCATGACTACATAGAAAATACAAGCGAGACATGAAGAGACCTGCTGTTCTCTGCTTCTCACTGCACATCTATCTTTCCTTTTCTTCTGCACACAGAAGATAGATGCAAAAAGCTCCGAGAATCCAATGAACTTTTAGATGGTTCTTAAACCCCACTTTGAGGTTTCACTGGATACTTGGTGCACCTCTCTGTCAAAGTGATCCACACTAGAGCCAGGAGAAGTGTAATGGTTTGGGTCTGGCTTTCCCAACGAATGCTGAAACCTTACAGTTTGCAGCCTCTCCTCTCCCCACCTCCCCTATGAACACAAGGGAAGGGGAGAAGGGAAAAGCTACCGAAAACAGCGAAATGACCGAACCAGAGCTATATAAATTATATACATGTATTTACACTTA
>VZRE01002241.1:0-32404 GCA_013396775.1 Cephalopterus ornatus
TGAATTTTGGGGTTTGTTTCCACAAGTCAGACAGAAAAAGATTATTTCTGTTTTAAGAAAAAATAGGGGTTTTCTTTACTATATATATATATATATATACACATACCTCTGTGTGTATTAGAATGTACATGTGAATATATGTGAGGTATAGGATGCTGCTGCTTCCAGGAAAAATATTTCTGAGAACTTTAACTTCATGCTTACTGCAACAAGTTCCTCAAAGCAGCTGGTACATTCAAAGCTTCAAAAAGAGTCAAAGCTTCAAATAGCTCTTCCCCAGAGCTATTTTAATTTGAAATCTCAGAAGCAGAGATTACTTGTAATGTCTTCTTGGTTTAGCAGTACAGCTGAGTAGGATTTTTAGTTTATTAGCAAAGTATAGTCTGGGTGTTATAGAATATCTATGGACTGCATTTTATTTGTTCATTATGCATTTTATTTCCACACCAAACATAACAGCACATTTCCTGCAAGCCAATGGATTCAAGTAACCCTCATCAGATGTATAAATAAAAAGGTACTCTAATCATTTACTTCCTGTCATATTAGGTGCCAGCATTTCTATTAAATTGCAGCAGCATCCTGAACAAATCCCATTTCCCACCTACTTAGCTGTATTCAGTTGAACAAAACAATTCCCTCCTTCTGTCCTAAATTGTTTTACAGGGGTTTTAAGATGTGTTTACCGTGGGATGTATTTTAACACTATGTGAATTAACCCCAGGTAGAATTTAACAGGCACGTAAGTATGGAAGGTTTGTTGGGGAAAGGAGATGTTCAGTGCAAATAGTTGTAATGTATTTACAGGAATAATCTCAAATATACTTCTATGGTAAGCATATATGACAAATGTATGCAGCCTGAGTATAAGCGAAGATTAAAATTTGCAGAATAGTTATGGTAATTTCCCACTGATAGGTTATCTTCTAATAAATATTAACACCCTGATAATACTTATATAACAAAGGATCCTCTTTAACTCAAGGCAAAAATGTAGATTGTGTTGCTTTGAGTAATCACTGTATCACCTTACCATTTTTACTTCCAAGCATAGGTAAGCGTGTTGCATGAATCCTATTAGAAGACATTCTTTTTAATGGAACAAACCAGATTTTTCCACCTGCATTAAAATTATTCATTTTAATTATTCACACAGTGCAGTAGGGAAGATCTGAAGATCTGCAGAATCAGACTAATTTAACTGAATGTCTGTCCGGCAAAGGGTAGTTACCTCTGCATGGGTTTAATGCTCAGCCCATGGGTTGCAAGAGCATCATCACAAATTGATTGGTCTCATACAGTTTGATAAATCTGTTACACTGCAAACTAGCATGGTAATGTAAAGCAAGGAAATTAATTCTTTTGAGAAAGAAATCATTTCCTCTAAAATGTAGCAACAGATCCTGTCCTACCTCAAAGTACATCCTTCCTGCTTTGTAGTGCACTGGGAAAACATTGCTATTTTGATATAAATATTAATAAAACCAGAAGGAGAAGAAAAAACAAGGAAAGAAATAAATTCTGTTTCTAAGTTTTGTGTATGCAAAACTATGGAAGGTCATTCAAACTACCTATATCAAGACACCTTCCTTACAAGTGTCATGTGTTAGCAGTCATCCTGAAGTCAGGCTGCAGGCTTTTCCTCATACCATGTGCTTCTCATTATGTTTTTTAATTTGTGTTGTTACCTTTTACTAAAGGAAGAGATCTGCAAGCTTGGGATGAGATGGGGCAAGGACTCCAGAGTGGTGCTTACTGCAGTTTTACCAGCAAGGTGGCAGGGGTCTGGGCTACTTTCAGCCACTTGGGAATGCCAACAAGAACTGAAAACATATGAAAATAGGCTGGCTTTCTCTTCCACTATCTGTGGACCTCAGTAAGAAATAAGACTACATGCAAAAGCCATGGAAGCATCTGTCTGTGGCACTGTGCTCTTAGAAGTCTTGACTATTCTGCAGCCAGGGAACTGCTGATGTGATGGGAGATGAGGCAGGACTAGGAAACAAGAGGGTGAAGATGAGAGGCAGATTGAATGGGGTTCTTCTTTCAGATATGAAATGGAGGGTTGTGTCAGATAGTGGTACTTTTTAAGCTTGCTTGAAAAGCTTTTGGGAAAAAGTTGTTAACAAGCTGTTTTCAAGAAAAGATAGAGCCTCACATTGAAGCTGTTTCTGATTATAGCCAGCCTTGAAGTTCTGGGCTGGCCTTCACAGGTCTTTGGTTCTACCCTCTGATACGTAGGAGGTGGAGGTGAGTGATGTTCAGCTAAGAGATGTCAGAGCAGCAATAGCTTCTAATTTAGATTTTATGACTTCCATTTGAATATAACTTAAGGTCCTGTGCTGTTCCTGACAGCTTTTGTCACGGGAATCTCACCTTGGAATCACAAGGGTGGGAGTGAGAGTGGTGGTTCCTGCCTTGCAATAACAAACCAGAAGAAACAACATCTGCTCTTGGCTTCCTTAGAAGAATTGCTAGTCATTTAGCCCTTTTTGGTTCAAGGCCTATCTTTAGCTACCAAAGCATTTTAAATTTTGCAGTAAATTTCTCATAGGCCACATGAGTAGAAAACAAAGTAGAATAGGAAGTGACCCATGAAATATTTGTGGAGGTCATGTTTTGTGTGTGTTATGCTGAAGTGTTTCCTTCAGTATATTAAATGTTTATATAGCCCTGTAGTCACTATTAATCCAAGTAGTCATGTTTTTCCTAGCCCACCACAGACCTTCACCTTACAGTCACCCCCTTGAAATTAATCAAGGCGACAATAGGTTTGTCATCACTGGAAAATAGTATATTATTTTGAAAAACATGATCTGTTTCTGCCCAACCGGAGCTAGATGTTGCTAAAAATATTGGAAGGTTAATGTTACATGAGTGGTAAACATCTTCTTTGATAGATGCACAGGCAAAAGGAGTGAATAGAGATCAATTAATCCTGTATTTCTGCTGGTAATAACTGATTTGTTCAAAATTGAAGTGCCATGTGCAAGGCATTTTGTTTCTGATCATAAAATCCCAACTTTTCTGAGAACATAGGAGGAAAATTTTTCTCTTTAATTTAATTTGACATACTGATACATGTTCCCTATTTATGACTATGCATTATTACTAGAATGCAATGATTTTTGTATTTTTTTCCCTTTTTTTTTCCCATTCTGTTTCATTTGTACATACAAAACCAGCTTGGAAGATACTCTGTTTTGTGAACAGCTACTCATATATCTGGTTACTAAAGATAATTCTTAGCTACAACAAGCAGAGAGGTTCATCATGATGCCAAGTTCAATCTCATCACCAGCAGCAACTCACAAAGGTGTCAGTTCTGAATTTCTGGTCTTCACTGGCCAGGTCTTCACTGGCCAACCTACCCATACTCCTTTTTTTCCCCGCTCTCTTCTCACAGAAATACCGCTTCTCTCTTTTTTCAGGTGAGAATGAGAGATTTGGTACCGTAATACTAACATCTTCTTTGTCTCCAAACTTGGTATCCTCTTTTCATGTCTGCTCCTACTTAACAAAGAGGTGCAAATAGCTGGTATTCTTACAGCCTGAACTGGACCAGGATCCTGAACCCTTTGGTCTGGTAAGAAACTGTACAGGCAATTGCAGAAAACAGAAAAGTACAGCATTTTTTACATCCGTCACATTACATTTTTGCTCTTATGACATTTGCCTCTTCCTAACCTCTTATCTTCCTGGACTGTCATCCCTATATTCTGTTTTTAAACATTTATCTCCTGGGGGAAGGAGAGGGATGATTTATCTCTTCCTGCTGCTCCATGTTCCTGATATCTGCCTCATTCCAGGCTTCCACAATGTAACCATATTTTATCCAGTCATCCCTGCTTCATACTTCACTCTGTTTTCTTATGTTAACATTTCCTTGCCTCTGTCTCTCATTTTCTTTCTGCTGCTCCTACTAGAATACACACATGGGCTTCAATGAAAAGACTACTTGTCTAATATAATTTTAACTGTCACCCCCTTTCTCCTCTACTTGCTTTCATTAGATGAAATTTAAATTCTTCTGCAAAAAGAATTTCTGTGATTAAGATATTTTTCTCGTGTTTCTGTTGAATGCTCATGACACTTGTTAGATTGGTTTATTTGGACAAGAGAAAAAGACACCAACAATGGTCAAAGAGGTGTCTCTGTTCACTCTAAAAACCTGAAGTACAGTAAGATGGGAGGTATAGTGATATACAGTGAATATAGTTGTCTGTATCGTTGCTGATTGTAACACATTATTGCAGCTTTACTCTGTTAGTCAGATCAATAACTGTTACCTACAAGCCTGCATTCAGATAAAAATTAAGAAAGAGCTCCCTACCGGTGTCTGAGCTGCAGAGAATCAGGCTATGGATATTGACAGCTAAGCTATCATATTGCCTTAGAGTTTAAAAGAAAGAAAGTCACATTTTCAAATAATACTTTCATTGTAAGAGATTGTTAAAGCCACTAAATACAAGCTACTAATTGGCAGCTGAAAGTTTATTTTTCTTGGCTGAATTCTAGGGACTTTTCTTTAGCCTCATACCTCTCTGCTTAGCTAACTCGTATAAATAGCGGATAAATTACTTTTAATTCAATCAAGTAGGTGCCCCTTAGAAGCAGTGACAGCATTAAAAAATTCACTGTGTTCCTGTGTTTCAGTTCTAGACTGAAATCTCGCCAGAAACATGCCTCTTGAACATTTGCCCATTTTATAATCCAGATGATAGTTAAGGGATGAAGACTGCAGTGTCCTGGCAATGCGGATTTACAGACATTGAGTCCAAAGTAGCCCAGAGCCAGTAGGTGTAAACTGATCCTGCCAAGGAGAAGTGGTGTAATACAGAGCACAAGAGAAATCCACAATTATTTTTCCCACAAATACAGGTATTATATTAAAACATCGAACTGCATACTTCAGTAAAGTAATTTCACGACTGTAGTAGAGTAGGGTGGTTGGATTAAGGACTGGATTATTGTCTGTGCTAGAAGTCATGATGAGCATTCTACAGGCTCTTTCGGAGTTTGGTCTGGGGGTTCTGCATTTCCAGCATTGTATAATCCCCATCACACTTGCCATCACAACTATATAAGTTGCAATTAAACTGCAAGGCAAGACTATGCAAAGAACATCCTGATTAAATTATAATGTCAGATGATACAAGAAAATATAATCTCCAAACTGGACACTAAGGGAGTCTCTGATAATATGCATAGAAGAAATAAATTATATTGCTTTGAAAATACAACAGGATGTCAACCTGATTAGAGGTTCTGGCAGGACTTTAATATGTAGCAGTTCTAAACAAGTCATTTTATTTGCTTATATTTCTATCTTCTGCTTAAAAAGGAAATAGATTTTTGTGAAAGGATACTTGATGGACTGCAAAGACAATTATTATTTCTGAAAGTGGATTTGGAAGATGATTATAGATGCCTATGGAGGCTAGTTGCTAATTTACTATCCCAGGCTGTATTTCAGAGATTTCAGATAAACTCCAAGTTGTTTAGTAACAAGAATGGAAGTCGAAAAACATTGCATTTGCTCCATGGCAACATGTATGTAATAAATTCCAAAGCTGAGCATAAAATGCTTAGATTTTGCTTTCTTGTTCTATGTCATTGGATTTTCTCATAAAATCAGAGGGGGTAAATATGTTGATTGTTATGTTGATTGTCATGGTCTTCTTGTTTCAGTTTTTTTTATTAAATGCTTTCTCGTATTTTGAGTAAGTGTTCACACTGCCAAAGAGCCAGAGGTTACTCGTGTAGGCTTTGACATCCTTGATGGTAACTGCAAACAATAGAGACTTTGAGGTGAAAGTTGGGACAGTTGTTTGGTTACTGTTTTGTTTTCGCTGATTTGTGGGTATGCATTAATACATGTCAATGGCCGTAAACCTGTAGGTTAAGTGATATTCGCAAAACAGAGAGATAAAAATGTAGAGATTTTATTTTAGGCACTGTACATGTAGCAAACTGTCAGTTGTAGATCTGGTGGTGACCACAAGTTCCTCATTTTGATACAGTGAATTTGTGGACCAACAAACTTCTAAAGTGTGCTTATAGTTTCATTTTTATGAGTATTTTGCCATTTGGATGGCCCATAAGCATTATCAGGAAAGTATTGCAAGCTAGAAAAATTTCTTATTTCTCAAGAATGGTGTTTTTCTGAAGAATTATTGTTTTATTTTTCAAGAGCGGAACTGTATGCAAGTTGCATAGAAGTCACTCTTATTACTATTAACTCACTTTTGTCTTTCCTTTGTTGGCTCTAGTGTAATTCTTTTCTGATTTCTCACTGATGCTTTGCTGATAGAGTTTTCTTCTAATTTTTATGGTTTGCCTGCTATAGAAAAACAAAGTGCAGCATATGCCATAGTGGGAAAACAATGCTTAATTAATTGTCATTAGCAAATCATTCCATTTATTGTGAAGTCTTGACATGATGCTATTTCTACATCACATGTTAAAGCTTCCACAACATTTTTTTGCCAACAAGATGCCCGTGGCTCTTCTGTACTCCTCAAAACAAGCAAGTTTTTCAGCTTTTATTTTATTTGGCTTTCAATCAAATCTTGCAGGTTTTGGTGGTTAAACTCATTTACAGATATGAGTATGTATTCCACCAAACTGTCTTCACCAGATGCAATAGTATGTTAGGAATTAAGTCAAACTCTACTTTCCTGGGCCATGCTTGCCTAATTACAGTAGAGTATGCTTTAATGAGGATTCTTTGGAGCTACTTCTGCCTGATACGGCAAACAGCCCAGAGGCAAACTTCAGATCCCAGTGTCAAGAACTGATTCATTGCTTGTCTTCAATTAACAGCTGGGCTTCAGGGCCTGGATAGAAAGCCAGAATAAGACTCTCTTTCAGCTCATGTGTTGAATCCAGAGTTGCTGGCCTTTTCCAGTGCAGATGTAACTCAAAGGCCAAATATAATAGATTTATCACATAGAAGATATTGCACAGATTTTGTACAAAGAGGACAGTGTTGATTAAATTAACTCAAAGTCTTTAAACTGCACATCAAAGGATGGTCATGGAGGATGGAAGGCATTTCATGAGGAAAGAAAAACAGAGTGTCCAAGAGTAAAGTCCATACAAAACAGACCTTTTTGTCTGAGAGTAAAAAGAGTGTTAGGTCACTGGTTATATATGTGAACTTTGCCATCTTTTGTTTAATTGTTTGAACCTGTGGGAGTTAATGCCAAACCTGCTTTGTTTGTATCCCCCTTCATTCTCATCTAATGTTGTGTTTTCTAGAGAAGAAGAATAGTCATAGCACAGCATATGAATTATAATTACTAATGATAATACTGAAAAAAATGCAGTTTCTGCTCCTAGAAACTCTGTTGCTCATCCCAAACAGTACTTATGCCGCAGGAAAGAAGGAGGGAAAACACAACAGGAAACCCTCCTTCGTCAATATGCTTTGTTTAATCAAAAAAATCATTGTTCTTGGCTAGCTCTCAAGGCAAATGTCATGGCATCCCTTAATGCCGGCTGCAGGAACAGGCTCATATTCCACTGGTACACGCTGTTACACAGCCTGACCTACATACAATGAAGAACTGGAATAGTGACCTGGTTGTGAGTTGGGAGATTTTGTTTGAGAGACTTTCCTCGGATATAGTAGTCCACTTTTTTGGAAGAAATCTGTCAAGTCGTAGTACAGAATAATACATTTTTGCTTCCATCTAGTTGCAGGGGTAACAGCCAGTTTGAAACTTCTTTTGGAAGACTTTTGTTCCCTGCCATCTGTAGATTTTTGCATGTGTAATGTATGAAATAGTGTTGTCTTTAGCACCCAGCATCTTTCAGTCTTTCTTTGATACTACTGGTTCAAACATACATGTTCTCTTTCATTAAATAGCTGAAGTTCAAGTGGTTTAAATCTTATTTTTTCAAACTAGAGAACAGCATTACTCACATACCAGAAGGCTAAGTAATGTCTGGGATTTATTAAATCATTCAGCAAAGTTGACCACAGACAGTTGCATATAGAACAAGTGCTGGAAGAAAAATAATCTATGATGATGTTCATTATACTATAACACATACAGACTGAGAGCCAAATACTTGTTTCATTTCTGTCTCTTCAGTTATTATATTTCTTTTTAAACCTTTAACTAGCTTGACAGTTTTGGTTATAGAGGGTTTGAACACAGAGGAAATACGTAGGTGAGTTTAATTTGAAATCTTGGTAAAGCAACTATGGCCTATGACAATATAAGTATTTATTGATGACTTAAATGAAGAGGTAACTTTTACTGCTAAGTTAGTGTTGTTGTACACTTGTAAAAATCTTACATTCCAAGTCTATTTGCAAAATTGTATTGCAGCTTTATTTGGCAAAAAGAACAGTATGGAAGCTGGAATTGAAACTGAGGGTGTTTTTGCATCTGTTCCTAGTATTCGAAATACTTCTGAATCTTTGCCAGTTTTATCAACCTTTCATAGATAAAGTGCTATTTGTGAAACATGCAAAAATTACAAAATGAATGTTACTGATCAGACAGTGCTAAACTAAAGTGTCAGAAGTAACTGAAATTCTTGGGAATTTCAAGTCCTTACCCTTGTCTAAACTTATTTTACAATCACAAATTGAGGATCCAAAAATTGAGCAAAGAGAACAAGAAATAATTATTTCCTGCATAAAACTATAATCTGTAAATTCTGCATTATTAACTGTTATGAGTAAAAGAACATCAAACAAAATAACTACGACGATTCAATAATAAAAAAGTAATGCAAATTTATTTGTGCTACAGCATATCCTCTTGGTTTGATTGGGTTTTTTGGTTAATATTTTTTAATATTTTTTAATATTTAAACTTTGCTTTGCCTTTTTTAAATTTGTTGTCTCCACATAAAAGGATATTTGTTGTGTGGATTAAGTGGTTTGTGAGCAGAATTGGATAACATAATTATGTTTTAATTTTTTTAGAAGACTGTGGGATGTATTTCCCAGAAGTGAAAAATCATCCAGACAAATATTTACAGAGATGTCCGGAGTCTGTAAAAAAGTGGCTGAAACAACTGAAAAATGCTGGGAAGATTCTGCTATTAATTACGAGTTCTCACAGTGACTATTGCAGGCTCCTGTGTGAACATGTTCTTGGGTAAGTGCAAAGTCCATTTCAAATTATATCTGCCAGACAGCAACTGTAGATAAGCCTGAGCTATTGGGAAGCTAATTTGAGTTTCTTAATGTATTGTGAATTATTTGGTGGGCCCCTCTCTGGTAAAGTGTGACAGGGTAGTCAAGACAAAATAGTGCATCTATGAGCCTGTGAGCTGTATCTGACCCACAGCGCATTTATATCCTGTGTCTTTTTGAGGGCATCACTATGGGATTGAATGTGTCAAGTGAATCCCAGTTTTACCATAAACTTTTTCTAGACTGTCTTATTTAAGCCACTTGCTTTCTGTGCTTCTCCAGCAGTAAGTGCAGCTAGTAGTACTATTTCCTCTCCTTGTAGTAAATCTGCGGGAAAAGCTTACAAATACTTCTTCCATTGGTGGTTTCCAAAAGATGGCTGTGCGTGAGAAACGTGCATTTACAGATCACAGCAGAAAAGATAAAACAGGCAGTTCATTGCACTTGGCAACTAGTTGAAATTGTAGTTGCTGATCACAACAGCTGTTTTTAGTGTAAGGTAAAGAACATGACTGGTCAAGTCAAATTCAGTAGAACCATCACTTACACATCTAGAAAAAAATTAATCAGTGATGCAATAGTTAGGTGGGTTACAGGGTGAGATTATTAGTTTATTATTAATCTAAGAAACAAAGTATTTCAATGTGAGCCAACACTGGCTATCAGGAAATGCCATGGAACAGCAGAGTGAATACAGCAACACAGGTGGTAAGTTAAAAAACAGAGCTACCTTCCAAAACCAGTCCTGCCAGTATCACTTCCCTTTTGTACTCACTAAGCTGAATGCTAAAGGAAGCATCAACTGTGCCAATTCTCACTGCCTCAAATGAACATTATACTTGCTCGTTTGAGGGGCAAATCCGCCTCCTCACAAAAAGCAGTTCTCCTTATGAGTAAGATGCCTGTGAGTTAACTCTTTTGTGTAGACTGGTCTAGCTGTTTTCTAAATGAAAATTTGGTATAAAAGTAACTTCTTGGCCTCATATACTGATTTTGACTTTCTTTTCCTTGGTGAATAGTGTTTCAGCTGTTTCAGGCAGCTGTAGAAATCCTGCTGGAACACAGTAAGTAAGGTACCAGAGCCGATCAATTGCCTTTCAAAAGACAGAAAGAGATGTTCTGCTAGAAGGATATTGCATCACTCTCCACATAAATGTAGGATGTTCTGTGGTATTTATTACAATCGTGTTTTCCAGTGACTCATGCAGTGTGGCTTCCAAATGTTTTCTGGAGTACTCCACTGTCCATTAGATGTTACTGAAGTGGGTTTTTTTCCTAAAAATCTAAGCTTTTATGGGTTTTGTTTGTTCCATGCTTCTTGTATCAGACAAAAAGACTCTACTTACCTGTGCTGCTTTTTGCTGTACTGGAATATAGTTTAGGTTCACACCTCTTATCTCTGCCCTTAACTTTAATTTGACCAGGCTAATTGCATTTTATTCTTCTCATCAGCCCTTACTAATTGCATCTACACAGTCTTTATTAATTTCTATCCTTAGTTCTTTCAGTTAATCAACGCGATACTGAGAAGTCCAAAACTGTATAGGAATAAATAAAAAAACCCTAATGATAAACAGAGATGCATGTAAAATTTTAGCCTCTTACTCCTAATATCCTTACCTTGTAGCTGTTTACTTTTTTTGCACTTTTTTAAGTTCCTTTTTGGCTAAGAAATATTGTCTTCATAAAATCTGTGCTGGGAAATTCATGCTTAAGTGTATCATTTACCCATTTAATAATCAAAATATCCCAGTTGTGTTCATCTGGCCAAATTGTCCTTAGGTAAAAGACATTTTGTTAGGGAGAGGAAGTGTAAAAGAAAATTTCATTTTGAAATAAAATGAGAACTATTTCTCAGCCAGAGCACACACGTACTGCTGGGACCAGTGTATAAGGCATGTAAACCTACAGAAGCAAGTGCCAGTTCATTCACACAAGGAGCATCATGGTGTGACTTTTCAGTCTTATCTAGCATGAGAATGCTTGTCCACTTAACTGAATGTTTAAGTGTTGGCAGGAGCATACATAAAGACGAGTCAATGTCACATAGTCACCGAAGTCAGGAGTCATTTCACCTTTTCAGGAATGTTAGCCATTTAAAAGCTGAAAATATTTTGAAGCTGGTCATTTTGTTTCCCTCTGTGGTTACTGGAGAGAAAACACTGGGCATTATCCTTGGCTATTCATTCTGTATTGTAGAATTATGTCTGAAATGAGTGGGATGAATTACCTTCTAAGAATGTGGATTTTTCTCTGTTGGCTCTGTCTGTGGTGTCAATCACTATCTGTGAATTCAGTGTGCAATTTTTAGATGGTTAAAGTTATGTGAGATACATCCTGCCCTTTGTCTTAGCTGTTTCCTGTAACCACAGGCCACTCTACCAAGTAGTAACTGGAACAGATTTGATTTATGTATATTGTTACATAGTGATGTAACACAATGTCTCTCCTAAAACCACTAGCTTTGTACATGAGATTTAATATAGGCCACAGATAACACATCTCCTCACAGAAAGCATAGTTTTTTACTACAACAGAACAATAAAAAGTTAAGAAATCTTTTGAAAACTCTGTTCTGTTTCAAATTTTTGTATACAAAGCACTTGCCACTGTCCCCACAAATAATAGAATCATAGAGTCATTTATGTTGGAAAAGACCTCTAAGATCATCGAGTCCAAGTGTTAACCAAGTACTTCTGTGTTCACAGCTAAGTTATATCACCAAATGCCACATCCACACATTATTTGACCGCTTCCAGGGACAGTGGTTGCATCACTTCCATGGGCAGCCTGTTCCAATGTCTGACCACCCTTTCTGTAAAGAAATTTTTCCTAATATCTAATCTAAACCTCCCCTGGTGCAACTTGAGGCCATTTCCTCTCATCTTCTCACTTGCTACTTGTTCTCCATTGTGCTTTATTTTACAAGTTCAAGCTTAACTTCCCCATGGAAGCATTATTTGCACTGTACGCTAATTTGAAAAGTTCATCTCTGTCAGTACTTTTCACCTAAGGTCAGAAAAGCCATGCCTGTTTGCTCAGCTTGTGGAATCTTCCACACGGAAGCACATTTTTAAAACACACCATTCTCATATTTGATGTTGCTTCTTTTAAAAAGGTAAAGGTTTGCATATCGACAGAAATGGAGAAAAACAGACAAAGCTAAAATTTACTTAGAGGAAGAAAATTTAAAGGACTTTTATTTTAAGGGTGGAATGTAATTTTGAACACAAAACAAAAGCTTGAAGAAAAGCTCATAGGGAGAGCATTCAGTCTTTGAGTAAAGATATCTCAGTCCCATGTAGAATTGTGGATTTTTTGAAAGTGACACAGTTAGCTAGTTTACTTCCAGCAAACTTCCTCTACTGCTGATAGCATATGTGGCGGGTTGAACTTGGCTGGAAGCCAGGTGCCCTTCCCAGCCGGACAAGGGAGAGAATAAGATGGAAAACAACTTCTGGGTTGCGATAAGGCAGTTTATTTAAAGCAAAAGTGAAGGATAACACAGTTTATTCTCTACTTCCCATGAGCAGTGATGGTCAGCCACCTCCGAGAAGCAAGGCTTCAGCACGTGCAACAGTTCCTCAGCAGCAACAGGATGCTCCTTGCCTCAGCTTTTATATCTGAGCTGACATCATGTGGTCTGGAATATCCCTTTGGTCAGTTTGGGTCAGCTGGCCTACTTGGGTCCCCTCCCAGGATCTTGCCCTCGATTGAGGAAGGAATGTTACAGTGTTGGTACTATGCTCAGCAGTAGCCAAAACACCGGTGTGTTATCAACACCCTTCTAGCTGCCAATGCAAGGCACACCACTGTGAGGGCTGCTATGGGGAAATGAACTCCAGCTCAGCCAGACCCAATACAGCATGTTAGTGCCTATGGTCATCCTGGACTTGCCATCTGTGGTTTCTTTGTTCCATACAAGAGTATCCATCATTTTTGTATGGTATAGGCAATAAAATCACCTAAGCAATGAAACAATTCTAATAAAATAAAGCACATTGTAGAGGAGAAATGTTTACATTTTCTTATGTACCATGCTGAAACATTCAATCCCATTTAAATTGATGGGATTTCCACAGTTCAGATATCAATCTATATATAGAGATCTAATGAGCTTTGAAAAACCTGAATTTAGTAGTGGGATTCAGCTGGCAGATTAAGACTTAAAGTTGGTAGGTGTTTATTTGTAACACCTGACACATCTAACCTCCCTGTAACCAGCAGGGATTTAGTGAGAGCAGCCAGTGGAATCTGAAGGAGTAGTTCAGCTATCAAAATGGCATTTCAACTTTAGGGTATGTGAATCCACACTTCATCAACTTCATTGACTCGGTTAATTAGATCTATGTTGTCTGCCAGTGGCATTTTAGATACCCATTAGACCTGTGGATACCTACATTATGGATACCAACCACATAAGCACCTGTGTATAAGTGACTACAGATACTTCCTATCCCATCGCTTCACTTCATATCTTCTTCTTTGTGAAGAAAATCTCTCATTTATATCTTTCTGTGTCTATCTATGCATTTGTTGCCATCTGAAATTAAAATATGTCATCTATTACATGTTCTCCTGAGATCGAGGAACATCTTTTTGCTAATAATGAGTGATCTCAAAGATACAGCGCTGTGGGTTTGACTCCCTTTTGACAACCTCAGGAGAAGAAGGGCAATAGTGGCACGGAACAAGCATTGGGAAAAAAAATATGACAGAAGCAAGTGACTTAAAGAAGTGCTTTGATATTTTCTGAAGTCTTAAAGAGTATTTAGTATTTATCTAATTCATTGGTTTTATTAATCAAATTTTCTTTACTTTTTAGGAACGATTTTGAAGAGTATTTTGACATTTTGATCACAAATGCTTTAAAACCTGGTTTCTTCTCCCATACACCAAACCAAAGACCTTTCCGAACTCTTGGTAAGTGCAGCCATGACCCTCTTCTCATCTGCTTACCTTTATGAAAAAAAAAAAAAAAAAAGAGGAAAAGCGAAATAAGGTGACGGAACTGGTGTTGAAGTGGAAAGAGGTGGACTCTACACTCTTAAAATTCTGTTAAGACTGAAGAGCACTGAGAAATTAAGAATTACAGTACTGAAAACATTTAAAAGGTAGAGCTGTGACAGTAATTGAAATTACATTGAGGCTCAGATATTACATCATTAATGGAAAAAGAATCTTTTCCTTTATTGCGCTGACAAGATCATGCACATAAATTTTGTTCTCAGAAAAAATATAGCAGAAATATTTAAAGAATTTAAAGGAAATTTAGAGAATGGTAGAAATAAAATTACAAAACTGAAGGAAAGGATTTATGATGGAAATCTGACAGTATTAAGTGTGTTTTCTTTGGCTAAATAATGACAGAGTAGGTGAAAAGGAAGTACCCCGTACTCAATTTAATTAAAACAGTCTGACACATTTGGTAGTGTTGTCCATTAGGTAATTAAGGTTTCAACACAAGAGTTTTATAAGAGCAGTGTTCATTGAACTACAAATAACAATAATAATGTAGCTGAAGATAGTTAATTTTTCCATATTTTGGTAAATACCTTTATGGTTGTTACCTAAAAATTTACCTTATATCCAAAATAGCATAAGGCAGCATATATTGAACTGTATTTTATCATTTTATGACAGGAAAGTCAGCATTCCAGCCCAAAAGAAATTCTCCTTGTGGAACTTTTACAGTAAAACTAAAACAAGCCGCAGAAATATATATTGAGACTACATTTTAATGTTTCACATGTTTATATAGGAAAATAAGTAAGAAATATCTAAAGTGTGATTTTTAAAGAATTAGTTCAAATAGTTGCCAAGCTGACCATCTGAGAAAAATAATCTCAGAAGGGAAATTGAAACAATTTATATGAAAGGAGGGAGGGGAGTAAAATCATAAAGAGTGAAAAAGGGTCAGTTCTGCAACCATTTTATTTAGTTTCATACAATGCAAATTGAAAATTAAAATGTAATTCATTTTTTATTTTTTTAAACAGTCTGATTAGCCTGACTTCCTAAGGAAATCCTGCTGTGTCCCTCTGTCAGTAATCCAGCCAGCAACTTTAAACCTGTTGGCCAGTTTCAATAAATTTAATAGACAGCCAAAAAGCTCCAAAATACATTGGGGTTTTTCATGTAAATAAGGGCAGAATAGAGGAAGGAGACCAAGTTACTGTCTCCATTTTGTGTAGCATTGGCTTAATCACCATATTAGATTGTAAGAACCAATTTTCATGAAGCTGTCTCTTTCTCATGCTTTTAAACAGGAACAGTATTCCCTGGAGTCCTCCTATTAACTTAGTGCTTTTCATTCACTTTATGTCTTGGCATTGCAAAGAGGCTCACATGACAGTCGATCACTCATTACGTGAATACGTTATAAATGCAAAATAAAATTCTGGACACCTCACTATCTAAATAGATAAGGGACACAAACACAACTAAAGCAATCATCAGATAAATAATTTGTTGAAACAACTAGCCTCATAGTGGATGTTTTTTAATATAATTATGTTCAATTGACAGTAAGTAGTTTCTTCTGAAAGACCAACCAGAACATTCAAAGCAAAGAATTATGCACACAGGACATGCTTTTAGAGACATGTTTTGAAGTAGTGAAGAGCTTGTTTAAGAGTATGAGAAGTTTGAACAACAAAAATAGGAGCATTTATATGAGAAAATGCATGGAATATGTATATTTTGCTACCCTCCCTCTGCGTTCCTCACAACAACTTCAGAGTAGTCACTCATAGTTTCACCCAGTCACCCCAGATAGGTAGGAACACATTTAATTTCTGAAACAGGATACAATGAAGCTTCTAATACATTAAAGAGGAGCAGTTTTCCAGTTTCCAGATTTTTTTAAGGCTTTTTTTCATATCAGAACCACTGAAAATTCAGAATTTCAGTTTCTAGTTTCTATCTTCCTTATGCCGTTATAGATTTGTAGCAGAAGGGTTTGGCCACTGTGCTTCACATCAGGGAGACAAAATTTCCTTATTTTTGCTTTGAAAAAGGAAAGATCTAGTGGTGAACATCGTAGTAAATATTTTCTTTAAGCACAAACTTTTGCTAGTGTAATTTAGGGGAAAAAAGCTCCAGTAGGTGAAAGAAAGCTTATTCCATGAAGAAATGTGTTGCAGAAAATGAACTGAAGTAACTGCTTAGCATTGCTATCAGTTTCTCCAGGTCAGAGTTTCAGCCATGTTCCTCAATCCGTCAGTAGGTCTGAGCTGCAGTAAATTCCTAATGACACAGTAATTCCTTCTATTCCAAGGGAATTGTGTTTTAAATGGGCTTAAGGATAAGGCACAAAATATGGAATGTGTTCTTAATTTCAAACACCCCAAGTGTTGCATTGTGTACTGGACCTTCATGTTATTTATCTATAACAGGAATTCTGTTGCAGATTTACTAAAGGAAAGGTTTTGAAGAGTACTAAGCAGACGCATAAATTCTTCTCAGTAAATAAGTTCAACAGGCAACTGTGTTCTGTAAACATTTGAAGGAGAACAAGAAACAGGACAAGATGACAAAGGAGGCATTGTCTGGAAATGTGATATTGGGTAACTGGTCTGCAGACGTGTTTTTTCAGTAGACAAGTAATTTTAGAGCTAATCCATTTAGAAACCATGAAAATTATTTTAATTGCTCAATTAAAATTGCATCACTACTTCATTTGAATTTCAAGATGTGCATCATTTAAAGCAACCAAAACAGTGTTTGAAATCCTGAAAGATTTGTGTGACTGCTTTTTATTGAACTGAGGCACTGAAAAGCACAATAGTCGATTATTAAAATTTTCATTATCGTCTTTCAAAGTACCATTCTGTCAAATGGAGGAACAGTTTATATGTATCTTTACAGATTTTAGAACAGATGCACTTATTTTTACCTGGAAAAACCATTTTTATAATTAGGGAAAACTTACGTAGCAAAGCACATACTTTGTGAGAACAGTGCTATACATAAAAAAACCCCAGACTTTACTACCATAATACAAATATCCCATAATTTACTTGTTATTCACAAGATTACATTTTCTTTTACACAGGAAAATTCTTCACATGGTTCTTAAAAGTACTAATAAAATCTTGAGCTACAGGATCTAAGGATCAAGTTGAAAATGTTTGTGTAAATCCTTTGTTGACAATGAAGGATTTTCTTTGCTTTCAACAGCTACATCCAGCTTAATTTATCATTCCATGATAAATGGAAGGACTTGAAGGAATATAAATAGAAAATACAGTTGTGACTTATATGATAATCTGCAACATATGAAGATTTCTGTAAAATTTTACAACAGAACTTTCCCTTTAACACATCACCCTGAAAGCCTGTGTGCACAGGGAATTCTGCTTGGTCTTTAATAAAACTTATACATATTCTATTTCCAGCTCAGGTGCAGTTACTCTCTTTTCTGATCTGGGGGTTTTTTTAATAAATTGAAAATGTGTTGCTGATTGTTCAGTGTCTGAATTTACAACACATATTTAAAAACACAAGTAATATCCTCATGTATGTATGTGTATATATGTACAGGCTGAAAACAATCCTATAGATGGAATGTCAGCGGATGCCACATTTCTGTGAGAACGTGTGCCTTTATCCTATGCCCAGAGAAACAAACCCACTCTCCTTCTCCTGCAGAGAGTCTCAGGTTTTCAAAGCCTGCTTTCAGTTGCACTCCCAGGTTGTCTGCCTTATTCCTGAACTTGAATTTCTGTCCAGCTTATGGTGCCTCTGCTGCAGCATGCAGCTTTCAATTTAAGAAACTCTTTCAGTTCTCTAATTTTTTATGCTTTTCTGGTAACTGACATTTCTGACATTTTAAGAATTCTCTGCAGAAGCTTCTTACCTCCTTCAGTCGTTCTTCTCCAGCCTTCCAAGAATACGGGAAAATTCCGTAAGCTGAAAGGACCAATTAGAAAATAAGGGGACAGGATATAAAACAATATACTTCTAGACTAAAGACCATCTTTGATTATTAGGGACTGCAGGACTTCAGAAGGTGGTGATCCCATGTCTGTTCTCTTTGAGTTTTCTTCTACCATCTTTTGTGACATCTGGGCTTGACTACTGCCAGATGAGCTGCAGAACTGAGTGGAGAATGAGGGCTGATCCTATATAACTGTTTTTTTAATTTATATTCTAACACTTTTTAGGCCTGAGGAGTGGTATCAGGAAGGCTTTCCTTCATGTGTAAGGCATAGAACTTCTTTTTAGATCATTCTTTTTATTTGAGATTTCTGTCTTTACCACCGGAAAAATACCAAAATACTACCCAGTTTTATAATATTTTATTTATATATTTTATAAGACCTTTAGTGAAACTGTAGAATATAGATTAAAAATGTGGAAATTTTGAAACAGATTGTATTGCACTATTAAATATATAATTTAAATAGTCTTGCCTTATTCACTCAATTGAAGAACATAAATGCCACCTCTAGAAAATTCTGATTACATTTTTGACCAAAACACATTGAATTCAATCTACAGTATAGCTCAGTCGCTATAAGTGCTGTATAATAGGTATTTCAGTTACTACCTCTCCCAGTGAAGGCTACCTTGATAAGAAAATAATTATTTTTTTTTTACATCAAACTGTGAGGTTGAAACATGAAAGCATAGCTACCCTTTTTGGCTATGTTAATTGTTCCCATCATGTCTTCTTACCAGTCTTGCCTTTCATTATATCATCAGATCTTCATATTTAAATGTAGATTCAAAATTGAATTTAAAATAGATTTAGATTTATCCTTTAGCTTATGACAGCACAGTTGTTGGTATTTTCATGCATAGACTTGATATATGGTGAAGAGCTCACTCTACCAAGAAGAACTTGGTCTTTTGCTGGACCTATGAATCCTTACTCAAATAGATGAGTTGTGCTCCTCAGTCTGCAAAAGCTGTCATATTTTCCACAGATTTAGTCTGTGCTGAACTCCTCCAGCCACAGGTCATTGCAGGGATTAAAATAAGACTTCTTCTTTTGTTGTTTGATGTGGATTCCCAGTACGTCTTTATCCCTGAACACTGAAGCTCAGATGCCCACTGCTCCTTCCAGGAGCAAGAGGAGATGGGGGGAAGGAAAATCTCCTGACTTAAATGTACAGGTGCACAAGGGCAGGTGTGTGAGACAAAGGTGAATCAGAGAGGGTCCAGGAGAGCCAGGGGATGGGAAGGGAGAGTATGGAAGGACACAGAGTAAGAGCAGAGCAGCACATGGAAACATAGAGAGGAGAGGGATTTCACTCTGATGGGGTTTTCTGAATTTCAGGTCTTTGCTTTTTGTCTTCTTCTGTTGCCTCAAGGAGGACTTTTGAAATAAGGCTAATGTGTCAAACACATACCTTAAAATTATGTACCCATGTACTGCTGCATGAGCTGGGCCTCCCAGCTGGCCCTGCAGCCACAGCAGGGGAGGCAGCGCTGTCTTCACAGAGGGCTCAGGAAGCCTTTTGTGGGGAAGTGCACAAAGGGCCTCTTCTCACACCTCTCAGGAGGCACAAGCAGAATAACAACAGCACCAGCAAAGGACAACCTGTGTAATCTTTTCCTCCAGTGACTCAGGGTGTTCCTTTATGGAATGCAGCTGTGGTTCTTGCCATTATTCTAAAGATGGTGACTCTTCATATCATTCTGCCTGAAAATATTCTATAACATGAGACCACAAAATAATGCATTTTTTCTGAGACCTTATTACAGAGTGGCATGTAGAGATTCCACTGGCTGCAGACTGCATTATTCAAGAGATATGAAGTCCATAACCATTTCCCATATGTCTTCTAAAATAACTGCCCTTATATTGTTGTAATATCCCACAGTGCCCTAAAGCCTTGAAAAGCAATGCTATTCTTTTTAAGGGAAATGCTATTTAGCGATTCTTTAAAGCGAATTGGCACTGTTTTCCATGTGTTTTCTGCCTATTTAGGAAAGAAAAAGAAATATAACTGATAAATAGTGATATTTTCTACTCTAGCTTTCAAAACTAGAACTTTTTGTACCTCCGGGGATCAGGACATTAATATCAGGAGTCTCCTAATGCTTTGATATCAGAAACAGAGTCTGTATTAAGCTGGCAGTAGGAGGTCCACTGTTTAAAGGGTTAAAGTACCTTGTTCTACACCCAAGTCACCACTGAGAAATAATTCCCTGCTCTTACCTCAGCCAGGGATTTTCATTTTACCCATAATTTCTGGAGAAAGAAAAGCTTCTTTTTAAGCAACTATTTGGTATGGATGATTACATAGAAAGATCTTCATGATAGATATAGAGGGGATTCCTTCATCTGACACCCTCTTTGGCAGCATGATCAATACCTGACTCCACTTTCTGAAAAGCAGGCTAGGGTAGGCCAGTAGGGCTGACAGTGGGAAACACAAAGAAATTTCATCTCATGTAGCAGGGTTTGTTTTCATGCATGTATTCATCATTCAGTGAGGAAGCTCAGAGAGTGTTTCCTAAAATCTAGATGTCAAGCTCCCCCATTTTGCAGAGCAGACTGGTAAAGTCACAGGCAAACACAAAACATTTTTAATGGATGATTGCAAAATGTTGACATAAGACTTGATTTTTTCTGATAGTTTTCAAAGTCCTTGACTACCATATTTGATGGTCATTGTCTCATAAAAAAACAAATGTTTTGTACATTAATGTTCTATTACAGAGATAATGAATTAGAAATTGAGGACATGTGTTTGATTACTAATTGGCAGTGTACCATTTACAGCCCTTTTGTAAAATAATGCAAGGAGACACTGCAGTTTGCACTGATAGTATGTGTATCAAGTAACACAGTTAAACTGGTGTAATTGCTCCAAGTTGTGACTCTGTAGTAGTTAGACCATGCAGTAGCCAAAGGACAACTTTCCCTTCGCAAACTGAGCAGGGAAGTCATTCCTTTCTCCTAGGAGGAGGAATGGAGTAAGTGTGTGTGTTTTGTTCTGTTTATCTGGATTTTATTTTTTTTTTTAATGTGCTTTACTAGTATTTACTTCAGAAGTGCTGTGAGGCCAGATTGTCATCACATCATTTATACAAATTCTCACCAATGACGGGTTTCACTCAGGCATTTTACAACACATCAGAAGCTAGAAGTCAAGCAGCCAAGCTCTGTTTCTATCAGGAGGGCACAGTGTTGGCCTGACTATGGCAATTCACTGGAAACCTGGAGCATGGGTCAAGTGCTGGGATTTCAACTGATGGCCCCTCCTAACTGCTATGGGAGGTACCTGGTTATCAGCCGTCAGCCATTGGAAATTGGGTTGGGTGCTCCTTGAGCTCCTCTGATGTATGCTTTAACCATATTAGCCAGGGGAACTACCAGGACACAGGGATAATTCTTTAACATTTAGTCTGTTTACCTAAGCATTGAGGCTTATGCCATCACATGGTATATGTGAGTAGGAATTTCTGTCCATCTCCTACTGCAAACCTCTATCAATAATGCAATTGCAACCACATTTGAGTGCGACCCAGTATTCTCAGAGATACTGCAGCCTCAGCAGGCTGGAGAGTCAAAAAATGGTTCTGTCACTGCCAATGCAGAGAAAGGCTGAAGTATAAACTTACCCTTGATTAGATACTGGAGTATCGGTCCAGGAGAGCCTAGCCACAAACAACCCGCTACTGGAAAAGTAGCCATGGGACTTTCTACCCTATTAGACACTCAGTGAATCCAGTGAAACTGCAAGACACGACTTCGTAGGAAGATGGGCCCCATTATTTCCACTGTTGTTCATAAACAATTCCTTGTCTTATTTAATATTTAATTTTATTTTTTTTTTAAAAGGAAAAAGGCTATCTTTGAAGTATGACATCTCTTTATTGCTGAGTATTGAGATGAATGCTGAGCTGCAGATGCATTTTCCAATGCCCATCCTTCTTTAAAAGAAAAAATTATAGTAAATGTGTCAGGCCACGGTCTTTATATCTTTGCATAGTGTTCAAAGTACCTCAGAAGATAAAAGGAATAAGAAGTTATTCATCCTAAAATCAAAACAGTGAAAAACTGTAACTTGCTTCTGCATAAAGACAGCAGGGGTTGCTTCAGCTGGTTACCTTTGATATGAAATAGCATGTTTGGCACAAAGCTGATAAGAAAGCTAGTTCAAAGAAAGCTAAAACTGCTGTTTTCAAAAGCCTGGTATCAACAATGTTCCTTTTGTTAAAACTGGAAAACATGTTTAGCATAATTGCTAAGTACTCCAAAACCAGAATTCTTTGTATATGGAGAGTTCATTTTCATTTTCAAAAGGAGTTACAGTAACTACTGCAGTAATACTACTGCAAAGTTACTGAGGTTATAATCGAAGCCTGGATATAGCTCAAACCCCAGTTCTTTAAGGTATTGTGCAAGGACATGATAAGAGTCAGTCTCTGTCTTGAGGAACCCACAGGCAGACCAGCTAAAAAAATGCCAGAAAAACAAAAGCATCGGCTTTTCTGTTAGAGCCAAGGAACAAAGATAATGGATGATTTACCTATAATCTTATCTCTGGCAGATCAGCATGTTTACCTAAGATATCTAATGTCCTAATCCAGAAGCAACTTTAAACTGAGTTTGCATAAGGACTCAGTCTTGTGAAAATCCTTTTAGCCCTTTTCAAAGATTTAGCATAATGGGAAAATTAAGATAACATAATTGCAATTCATTCTGCTGGATTTACTTTTTATGGTTCAGTGACATATCGTATGTAAGTTCAAGGAACTGGACCTATGAGCTTGATGTGTTCTATACTGAAATTATTCAAATTATTCAATGGTTATTCAATAATTATTTCAAAATATTGAAAGTGATAAACTAGATTAGTTGTTTGTTTTGGAAGACAGTTGCATACCAATGATTCAGGCCATGTTTATGTTTCATTTTAATGGAAGAAACTTCTTCATAGAGAAGCATGTCAAATGCCTTTAAACACGTACGCCATGTGATTTGAAGGTCATTAAAAGTCAACATCTACAAAAAATCCTCAATCATAATTTTGTGATCACCTTCCGGTGTTGCTACTTTATTGTCTTTTATTTCAGGATGTTAGCAGAGAATGGAACTGTGATGCAGTCTAATCAGGATTGTACCAGAGACATAAGGCAGAAAAACTCCACATTTAGGAAGCCAAATTATTCAAAATATGCAGCTCCTTTTTACAGCAGAATGCGCTGCTGAGGGCCTGTCAACACCATCCTCTCTCCGGAGTAAGTCCCTACAGAACATGAATTGCCATATCTTAGTCTATGTTTTCAAAACCAAAGCTAAAATGCCTAAATGACCACTTTATATTCCAAACAAGACTGTGTTCATCAAACAGATTGTCTGACTTAAGGGAATTCTCCTCCAAAACATGAAAATATTATTAAGAGGAGATGATTTTTTTCTTCTGTATTCTCTGAGAAAAGACAGAATTTAAAAGCAGAGCAGTCAGCACTCAACATAGACCACGTTTACAGTGTGACAATAATGTGTGATGCATAAAAATACTTGGAATTTGTGGAAGACTTCACTCTGAGTGTGGAGACCCAATTCGATATGGAAGACAAAGGCAAATGTACATCTTCCATACATGAGCAAGACTCACCAAGCTAACTCTTGTTGCCACATTAGTAGCACCCATTCTGAAATTACACCTCCAGTTCCTATGCTTATACTTCCATGGAAATGCTGAAAGTTTGAAAAAGTTGCCTAAGCATTTACATCTGAGGGACATGTAGTTCACCTAAATTAATTTATCAAAGTGATGTTAAGATGTCTTAATGATCAAGTAATTTGTGGCTTCTTTGCACTGGATACGTGGTAGCTCACACTAGTATAATAACAGAAGAATGTCTACCAATTATTTAATACAGATAGTTCAATTCAATATCCAGAATTCTAGACTAGAAGGGTGTGGATTTTTTAACATTGCTTCTGGTTATGAATGTTATTTCACCTTCACTCTATTTCCCAGGACACATAAGAATGTCCATCAAGAGTGTCCATGATGGGGAGGGAAGAACTAAACTGGAAATTTCAAAGTCTGAAAGGAACACTAGGGAAACAAACTATGCACCATTCAACAGCTGTTCTGTCATTAAGAGAATACATACTTCCTTTTGATTTGTTTTGTGTATTTACTGTTAGACTGTTAAACAGATACATTTTATTTTGTCCATCAAATAATAAAGGTCCCACTGGAAAACTCAAACATTAATGTAGAACGTTACGAGACTCTACTGCTGTTTCCAAGTAGATGTTGCACCCTTGGTAGATTATTCAAAACCTGGCTTTTCTTCTTGCTAAACCTGTATCAGAGAAATTGATAATTTTCAGAAGCTATTTTTTTACATGGAATTACAAGCCTCTCCCTGTTGTGATTTAACCCCAGCCAGCAACCAAGCCCCATGCAGCCACTCATTCACTCCCCACCATTGGGACTGGGGAGAGAGTTAGAAGAGTAAAAGCCAGAAAACTCGTGGGTTGAGATAAAGGTACTTTAATAAGGAAAGCAAAAGCTGCACACTCAAAAAAAAGCAGGGAATTAATTCACTGTTTCCCATGCGCAGGCAGATGTTCAGCCACCTCCAGGAGAGCAGGGCCCCATCATGCATAGTGGTTACTTGGTAAAACAAGCACTATCACTCCAAATGTCCCCCCCTTCCTCCTTCTTTCTCCCACTTTGTATACTGAATGTGATGCCATATGGTATGGTCCCTTCGGTCATTTTCGGTCATCTGTCCCAGCTGTGCCTCCTCCCAAATTCACATGCACCTCTAACTTCCTTGCCAGAATGGCTGTGTGAAAAGCAGAAAAGGCCTTGGCTCCGTGTAAGCCCTGCTCAGCAAAAACATCGCTGTGTTCAGCACAAATCCAAAACACAGCCCCATAGTAGCCACTGGGAAGAAAATTAACTCTAACCCAGCCAAAACACTCCCTCGAACAAAAATTGCCTCAGAATTGCGTTGTAAGGGTGATGCCACATGTCGAAAATCACAGAGGTCTGTTTTGAAACAAATAAGTACCAGGAATAGATACAGAAACCACATTGAATAGAAGCTACGCTGGCTATCTATCATTTATCTTCAGCCAACTCCCACTAGCTAGCAGACACAGTACAGTGCCCAAACAGCAGTGCCTATACTGCACAGAAACACTGGCCCCACTGACTCTGTGCTATGCTCTGCAGTGGCTGTGCTTCCTACTGTAGAACCTTCTGTGTTTCTACACCTGGGCCTGAATCCCAGCCATGTTGCATTCCTTGGCTAATTACAGACCTCCAGTGCTAATCAAGAGCCCCAAGGAACTCAGACACAGGTCTTGCAGAAGTGGCATGGGACCTGTGGAAGCTGGGATGCCCGGGGGACAGGTCAATACAAGTTTATAAACTTCACCGGTCCACTAAGATTTGGTGCAAACCTGTGAGAAATAACTTCATGTTATAGTTCTTAAACAACTGTCAAAATCCAAAGGGAATTTCTGGGAAAAAAGAAAGATTACCTATGTCATAGGGGACTTACCATTATGACTTTACAGGGAAAAAAACATTCTTTGACATACATCACACATTCATAAACAATACATGATAGATGTTGGGGGTTGTCTTCATCTCTGTTCTCCATGTAATTGTTTCATCTGTAGAATTCAAAAAGAAGTAGATTATTAGACAGAGAACTTCATAAGGAGTTACCTTGTGATCTGATTTGTAATTAATTTGGGAATTGGAACTGAGGCAGTTTGTAGTAGAGCAAAAATAGAGTTGTGTATGGTACATTACTAGCAGAGTGAGAGCTGGCAACCAGTGCAGAAAGCTTCCCTTCAGCATAGTTTCCATGAATCTGTATGTGCTGGTTTTCATTAAGGAGCTTTATTCTCTTGTGTGTTCTTCCAAAATGTCAAGCTTTTATTAAGGTTAGCCTGTAGAATTGTTTTTTGCAAAAAGCACATTTTGATCTTTGTATTGCAGGCATCAGATTGCTATTGGAAGTCAGTAGTGAAAGGAGCTGGTTAGGAAGTCCTAGAAATGAGCTGAGAACATGAGGAAGAATCCTGACCAAAGCCTAGGCTGATATCTGCTTGAGTTTTATATGACAGCTAATCTCTGCTTCAGTTTCCCAGTTTTTAAGTAATACAGCTTACCCAATGTTTATGAACCACCCAAGAGAACTGCAAATTGATCAGTGGCAGAGGAGAGCAGCAACAAATGGCAGATGTGGATTTATTGCATATGGGGGAAATCTCAGTTGTGTAGAGTATTACCTTGTTCAGAAGCAGCTCTGCGTCTCCCAGCTAGTACAGGGAAATTAAAGGTCAGAGAATACAAAAACGGACATTTATTGGGACACCGCAGTGTTTAGGTAAGTATATAGCCCTCTGCAGCTAATGTTCAGAAGGGAATTAGTTCTTGCAAGCTGAAAGCTCCAAAAAAGGTAATAGTGATGTACCACCTTCTTCCTCACTGTCTTTTTTCTTCAATCTTTCTTTATTATTCATATTTGGCTCCAGATGTCTTAAACTTCAATATGTATCCTGCATGTTTTTCTAGGTAGAGTTAGCAACCCCATGACTTTTTCTCTTCATGAGTAAACATGTTGATTCTAACCTGATTCTTATCTGCTGTAAAACCACTTTATATATTATTGCTGTCCACAGATTCCAGGTGCCTCTGTGATACTGCCAGACTAAAGCTGAACGCTCCAAGATTATTTTTTCTGGAATAATAGTAACAAAAGATTTTTATCTATGAAATTCCTGAATAGGGAAATCTGGCACAATGCTCTTGATTCTGAGAAATAAAGTAAAGCACATTTTCTCGTAGATACTGGGTGGTTTTGCAGTTCATATGAAAATCACAGATAAAAAATGGGAAAGATATTCATAGAATCTTAGAATCATAGAATGGCTTGGGTTGGAAGGGGACCTTGAAGATCATCTATTTCCAACCCCCCTGCTGTGGGCAAGGACACCTTTCACTAGACCAGGTTGCTCAGAGCCCCATCCAACCTGGCCTGGAGCACCTCCAGGGATGGGGTATCCACAATTTCCCTGGGCAACCTGTTCCAGTGCCTCACCACCCACACAGTAAAGAATTTTTTCCTAATATCTAATCTAAGCCTACTCTCTTTCAATTCAAACCCATTCCCCCTTGTCCTATCAATACATGCCCTTGTAAATAGTCTTTTCCCATCTTTCCTGTAAGTTCCCTTCAGATACTCGAAGGCTGCAATTAGGTCACCCCAAAACCTTCTCTTTTCCAGGCTGAAAAATCCCAGTTCTTTCTGCCTTTCCTTGTAGAAGAGGTGCTCCATCCCTCTGATCAACTTTGTGGCCCTCTTATGGAGTTGCTCAAACAGGTTGATGTCCTTCCTGTGCTGAGGACCCCAGAACTGGATGCAGTACTCAAGGTGGAGTCTCACCAGAGCAGAATAGAGAGGCAGAATCTCCTCCCTCGACCTGCTGACTGCTCTGCTTTTGATGCAGCCCAGGATACTATTGCCTTTCTGGGCTATGAGTGCACATTGCCGGGTCATGTCCAGCTTCTCATCCAGCAGCACCCTCAATTCCTTATTGGCAGGGCTGTTCTTGATCTGTTCATCCCCCAGCCTGTACTGATACTGGGGATTGCCTTGACTGAGGTGCAGCACCTTGCACTTAGTCTTGTTAAACCACCCTTCCCTTACCCACTGATGTAGTCTTTCCATCATACAAAGCCACTGTGTTGATCAGATGGGATTTTTCCTTGGTGAAGCTGTGCCAGATGTCTCGAATCACCTTCCTGTCCTCCATGTGCCTTAGGAATTATTATAGGAAGTGTCATAGGGACCATTCCTCTTTTACTTCTTCAGAAAACTCATTACTACAAATCTTTCGTGTTGGTCTTCCCATCTAAGAATAAGTAAAAATATTTTGCCAGAAAGGAGTAGTTTCCATTTTTCCTTGCCATCTCCAGCCCAGTTACATTGTTCTGAGATTTACAGTGGCTGTTTCTCACATAGAAACTCTTCCTCTTTGTTAGAACATTAATTTCCTAACATTTTTCATTTTGTTTATTAAGAACGAAGAGGAAGAGTTTCTTCTTGATTTTCATTCTGGTTTTCCCTGACACACATAGCAGACCTTAAACAGCATCTGAAGTCTCTGCCAGTTGTTCTAACCCTGTCATACTCTTTGTCCCTCCTTTGAATTCATCCATGACTGTGATCCACAGGGCCATGAAATTTTCCCCAGACCTCAAGAAAGAAGACAGACGTGACAACAAGTGCTATACCACAAACTTTCTCCTTCCCATCTGCTCCCTGTCCATCACATGTTTCAATGTGGAGCTCAATGTGCACACCCTACATAGACAGGGGCAGAAGTGGCACAAAAAATTGGAAAGAAGAAGAAAATGTGTAATGTTTCTGATCCTCAGGAGAAGTTTCCCTGCTGTCTCTCATCTTCACATTCTTGGCCTGAGCAGTGTCACAATGCAGTTATTTGTTCTTTTAACCAGTCTATATAAATGTAGTTCTAACCTTTTCATCTTCATCTCACTTTGCCCCCCCAAGCCACTTATATGGCTGTTGTTGCCACTGTACCAAAATACTTCATGAACCTTAATATATTTACTCATGAGACTTCTGATATCTGGGAGCTTTAACACTTCTATTTACATACTTAGCATCCAAGTTCAGGTAAGAAATCTAGAGCTAGTGATTCCCTATGCCAAAACCCAGATTAATCCAGACCAAACCATGGGTGCAGCGGTCTCACACCCATGCAGCCTACCACAGTCCCCAAGTGCTAGCTGCATCAGGATGCTTTTTCCCTTCCGTGTCCCCAAGGATGAGCACCCTTCCCAAGGACATCCTCAGTCATGGCCCCCACACACCTCTCAGCAAGGCACATGCTCGAGGAGCCAGCTGCAACGTGGCCATCCTGCTCCCCAGCTGGACCACTCCAGCATACCCACAGTCTGGGGAGGTTTCCTCATTTATGTACTCCTCTTTTTTCCTGTTTAGGTGTAACTTGTAGTGCCACCTAATTACTCAACAGCACAACTCCAAACTGTTTTCTTTCTTTAGCCCATTCTCTGATAGACCCTAAAGTTCACAGTGCTCATGGCAAGGGTGCACTGCACAACCCAAGGTTTTGTAATGGTTTTTTGTTTAATAGGAATAGTAATAATATAAAATGCAGTAGAGACTGTAATAAAATCATCTAAGAGTCATCCTTAATGTAAAAAATGGCAAAATCGCCATTGGGATTCATTGATGATACATGAACAGAGATATGATTCCAAGGGGAGAGTCTCTGAAGCTAGAATCAGTGTTAGGTCCCAAACTGTCTTTTGGTGCTTCTTGAACATTTTCATAAGCAAAGGGAAACAGAATATAAGGCAAAAAATGTATCAGGAAAAAAAGTCTGTTTGCTGCTGAAGAAGACCACCCACTGAGATTGTGGGTATGTTTGATATATCTATATCTATATTGGCATATCTATAATTTTAAACTATTAGTGGCAGTTTCTATATTTTCTAATAGAAAGGTCCATTACTATTTAATGCCATTATATTCTAATTAAATGTTTTTTATTTTATTGTTACTTGAAGTATTATTAAAAACCTATAAAAATGCTCACAATTTATTACATATAGGAAGCAATGCCAAGGTAGTCTCTTCCCTGACTGCCATATTCAAAATGGGTTTAAAATCAGTATGATTTTTAAATGTGTAATGTAATGCTTCTCTGCTACCATGTGATAAAACGAAGCCTTAGGTCACCAGGAGTCAGAACCCCTCTCTCAGTAGTCTCAGGTGTTAGCTTTTATTTCCAGAAAAAAAAGAAATTATTCTAAGGCATCCAGTTTTCCTTAGAAATGCTGGGTTGGGTTGAGGTTCTTCTTTTTAATTACTAAGGCTGAGCAAGGTTTTAATAACCAATAACTGCAGTTATGGAATACTTGTACAGTTATCAACAGGCAAAAAGCTTTGTGGACTTATTTATTTTTTTTATTTTTAATTCCCAAATTTCTTTCTTTATCTGTGGAATCATAAATCCTAAGTAGCCTTTTAAGGCTCATGTAAACCTCCCCCCCTTCAGAGGCAGCCAATATTTGGAGCTGGAACTTCAGACAGAGTACATCAATAAAAATAAAGCAGGGATTTGAGTAGTGTAATAAGTCAGGAAAAAAGAATAGAACTACTTATAAATCATAAATCAGCTTGGTTGTATAAATGGTTTTCATATAAAAGTTAATGAAATGTCTATTGTGTATTTCAGGCAAATGAGTATATGCTCATTTCTCTTCTGCAATTATTAGTCCCTTTGAAATAACATATTTTAGGGAATTAAAAAAAACAAAAAGCAAAGGCCCCTTGCAGCAGGGTCCATATATTGTTTTACGGGGATACATTTTTTCAGAATCAAATTGTCTATTCCAGTTTACATATATATTTTATACCTGAAGTATTAATACTTAGCTTTTCAGTAACTGAGAATTAAAGGACTTTTGCTCTTTTTTTTTCTTTTTTTTTTATTATTTTGTGTCTGAGGCCAAAGCAAATGATGGCAGTAAATTTTTCCCTGTTAAATTTCAGCGTTAATTTTCAGTGGGGAAGAGGATGGTCCAAGAGCAAATTTCAATATGCCTTATTTGAGTAGGTATTGCTAGAGAGACTTAGAGGGTTCAGATAAACTGAAAGATTACAGACTACACAGCACAAAGAAGATGCTTTGTGTTTCTCAACTTTATTTTAATTCAAAATTGAGGCATTTTTCTGAAGTGACAGCTTAGGTCACAACTGACTGGGCCATCATCTCATCTTCTGTGCTTCCCTCCATCTTCTACTTCCATCCACTCTTCAAATTTTTGTACAGCAGTGAAGTACACCCTAGTAAGAGAGGCTGTAGACAGATGGTTATATATTTCTGGAATGTTTATGTCAGTTTTTTTCCTCAATTACCTTACCTTTCCTAACTTATTTGAAATGCAAATGCTTTCTGGAAGGGCTGTCTCTCTCCATAATTATATAGGGATCTCTAAGATGACTATGATATTAATATTTACATCGTTATTTGGTAACATTTATCTGAATATTGGGAGTTCCTCATTTATAAGGAACTTCCTAGAAAACTAATAAGGTCCAGAATAAAACTGTTCTAGAGAGGAAATTTCCTTTATTGACATCTTGTACCTCTCCAAGATCCCAAAAAAACAAAGCAAAACAAAAATACCCTTACAAAATACATGCAATGAAGAAGTGAAATCATGTATATATGTCTCTCTTACCCTTTCAAATTAGAAGTTTTTGGATTTGTAAATACAATAAAATAAAAATATGACAAAAAACTCACAAAATTTGCATATGAATCACAATTAAAAGTGAACTTGTAGATTTCTCCTTTTCCAAGAAGAAATGATCTTGCTTGTCTTTCATCATATCAGTGTTTTAAATAGAAATACTTTGTTAGCTAGACTGTTCAGGGAAGGTATAAAGTTAGCGGTTTCACAGATTTGAAAGCAAATTACTAAATCTGTAGTGAGCTATTATTTTCAGTTCCTATAACATAACAGTCAAAACCTCCTAAAGAAACTTACTTGCTGACTTCTCTAAAGGAACTACTGATTTTCTTACAAACAAGTAAAACTTCAATCTTGTCTCTGCATATCCTGTCGCTTGGCACAATTATGCAGTAAGGCAGATTTTAGTAAAAATGTAACAAGTTTTAATAAAACTAAGAATGTAAAAACTATTTCTTTCTATTTCTACTCAAAGGATTCTGTGGTTTTTTTATATGCCCAGAGCAATTTGAAAATACACTATCTTGTACTTTGGTTTTATCAGGCCTTATACAAATAGCAAAAGAACAGAAGTCCTTCCTGAGAAAAGGAATTGTTAGTAATTGGATAAGCAGTATTATTATGAAATAGTTTATTTTTTCACAGGATAGTATCTGTATTTTTCTCTCAGCTTTATCTATGGTGTTCTTTCAGAGTATTACCAGCTTTAGGTAGAACTGTTATTTAGTCCTCCATATGAATAAACACATATATGTTGGGATTACTAAGAATAAGAAAGATGTATCACTGCCTATGTAAATTTAAAAACTATGTTACAGTTTTTAAAACTGAATTTTTACTTTGATAAGTTCAGCCTCTGGCTCACCAACCATAAGCCAGCCAAAAAAACGCAGAACGATGCAAAAGCAGGAAGGGGAAGTGAACTTCAGGCTTTTTTGGGGACAGAGGTGGGGGGAACACACACACACAAAAAAAAAAAAAAAAA
>VZRE01002242.1:0-34926 GCA_013396775.1 Cephalopterus ornatus
TTTCATGGTCGGTAGGCAGATCCTCCACACTAAACAACCCTACAACCCCTCCAGAAACAACTTCTTAGCCTGAGATTTGAACCTGACCTATGGCTTAACACCAGACAGACAAGAAACTCATATTAGGAAGATCAGCACAAGTAACATAGACAATTAGGTAAATAGTTTCTCTCAGAGTGGTTATACTGGAAGCATCTTCTGATATTTCTTTTTTTGTGAGCAAAATGGTTTACCCTGGCAATTGTAGTGACTTTATTCCATATTCACATGGCTGTCTGCTATGTCTGTTGATTTGGGGTTTTGTGTGTGTGTGTTGGGTTTTCTCCCCTCATGGTTATCACCTATTATTTTTCTCTATGGATTTTATATAAATTCTAAAGATAGTTCTTCCTGTAAATCATTCCTGAAAATGTTTTCTTCATTCTTACATAATACCTTGGAAGATAAATGTCATTATTATCTTTTGTTTGATAGTTGGCATTTTGTCATTCAGCTTTAAATGAAGTCTCTGGGCTAAGCCAGTTCCTCTGCTTCCATACTTCTGACAGATTAGGTTGGGAAGTGTAGGTACAAAATAATTCACTGAGATGTTTTTCTTGCTTGTCCAAGTCAAATGATGCCAGCTGAAAAGCAACGCAGCAGCATGGCTTGACATACTTAGCCCATTTGTCCTTAACAGTATCAAGCTGTTTCATCTGAGCCACAATAAAACTTCCAGTAAAGATAAAATCCGTTCGTTTCTGTTGTACTAGAAAGACCTTGCTTCTTTTTCTGCTTGCTGATCTAAACTGCAGCCACTGAAATTGGCTTTTTTTTTGGCATGGCCATCCCTCAACAGTGATGGAAGCAGAATTCTGAGGTGGACTGTATTTGGAAAAACACCAAGAAGCAGGTCCCACGGTACATCTCCTTCTTATGTTTATTGTTCTTCCCTTTTTGCATCATTTGGCTGTAGTGTAATTGTGCAGCCCATAAAGTGAGCAAACTGCTGTTGCTATCAGTGTAGAGCTCACCTTTGTGTATTTAGGTCGTCTTACCACCTGATGCTATATTGCAGGTTTGTGTGGATCCTCCATGGTTTGACATGTCCCATCTGCTTATTTTGCTTTTATTTGATGTAACTTTAAGGCTAGTTGTCTTATTGCCTCTTTTTTCTGTAGTATTTGTTTTAATTTGGTGGTTCTTGATCTAATGTCTAGAAAATTATGATTGAATTCTAGACAACCCTTGTTTTCAGTTTTGACCAGTAAAGGTTAAGAGTTTAATTCCAGTTAAGAGGTAACTGGAATTAAAGAGTTCTTAAGGAGTGAGCCACATGCTCCATTAGCTTGAATATATCTTTTTTTGTTAGGGTACATGTTATATTTCAAAGCTGCATTAACATTAGTCATTGAGTTGGATTTAAGTGCAGCATGGCTGAGTCTTTTTTGATTGCTTTTGATTTTGCCCGCCAATTAGTTCAGTGTCCATGTTTCCTCATTCTGAAGCAGTGTTTCCACAGGCTCAGTGTTAATCATTGTTGGGACAGCTCTGTTAATTGACAGTAACTTCACTTTCTTCTGTTTTTGACATGCTTGCAAGTTTTTTCCCATTTAGTGTTTCTTTGTTCTTTGAGTTGTTAATTTCCATTTTAGTCTTTCCCCCCCCCACCCAGTGTTGACTCATTCCTTTGTTTCAGCTTACTGTGTTCTTCCAGTCTTTCTTCACTGTGCTACTCCTAATCATAACTCATTTTCTCTGAATCCATAAATGGCTCCAAGGGACAGGCATTTCTAATGGAGGACATTTCAGAAGTTCAGATTAATGATTCATGAATGTGCAGGTGAATGCCAAATTCCCAGGTTGCTGCTCTAGCATTTCACTGCTCTGGTGTAATACAGATTTCAAACACATGGGCCCAATACCTCCAGCAAGATGATTTCATAAGGCCATTATATCACTTTATCCATTCCTATTTGTGTAGAGTGTCAAAAGCAATACTATTTTTTTTTCAAATTATTTCTGGTTTGGTTTTTTGTTTTGTTTTTTTTTAACCTCAGTAATTACTGATCATTATTTAGAAATCACTGTTTTCAAGAGAGGTCTACTTGCACAGTATTACTTGTAAATGCTCTAAATGTGTAATGAAATGGAAATACTGCTGGATACAAGACTTTATTGGAAACAACCAGAACCCCCACAGATTTCAAACAAATATCTGAGATTTGAAGCATGGGTGTGTACAGAGTTTGTGCAGTTTGTTCTGAAAACCATTAGAGATGTCTCTTGTAACAGGGTGAGAGAGATTCTAAGACAGAGGCCTGTCTTTGCGTAATTCTGTCTTAGGGCTCTTACTGAATGTCACTACAGAATGACAATTCCTATTGTTTCTCCCTTAGAACTTGACATCTTTCTTCATGTTAGGAGAGAAAACACCAAGGAACTAACAGGAGGCATCACGTGTGCTGTTACATACTGCATGTGCTTAAGCCATATCCAGAAGCATATCTTCTATGATGTCCACTAGATAAAAGAATATTTATTACACCAATCACTATTTTATCTACACCTGTCAAAGTACAGCATTTCTGCCTTTTAAGAACCAAAGGGCAGGCTCCCATTAGCAGAAACTGAGCTGGTGACATGAATTCACAAAGGCAGAAGGCAGTACCCCTTAGAGTGACATATCACAATTTTTAAGGGTAATTATTCATCTGAAGTTGTAACTAAGTGCATTAGAAATCCTAGTAAAGCACCTGGATATATATTTAGGTATTTGAATATGTTTGGCTGGTAGAAATAGCAGACAGGTTTTCTATGTGGAGACAAAGTGGAGGGTAAACAATTTACTGCAAGAATACACTGAGACAGAATATGCTGGTGCTGGAGCATGTTTAAGAAGCCAGCATAGGGAGCTTCAGTCATATAAAAACAGACAAAGTAGTGAAGGATGTTGATGGAGTATATTGTGTTCATGTTTTCAGCTTTTTGACTTGCTCATGTGTACAATTTGAGTAAGGGATGTTCTTGCTGAGAATTCCGCCTTGTAGATCTTTCACATCTAGTAGTGTACCATGGTCAGTGTTCCCAACAGGCTGGAGATAAAGTTTTGAACCTTAGCTTTTGAGTGATCTGGAGCTTGGATGTTTTGTAAAGTATGAGAAACTGTGACTTTAGAAAGTGGATGAACTGGTCTGTATACATATATCTCAAACAATCTCTTTCAACTGAAATAAGAACTTCTCCTATGAAAACCTAATTTCCTTTAAAGGAAAACATGTTACATGCTTCTGAAGGAGCATTTCATCTTTTTGAGGGTTCAGAGTTGTCTTTGTTTGGAGGTTGATGCTTCGTGTAACTATGAAGTGTTTTGGTATGAAATATACTTTGAATTTTTTTTCTCATTGCCTTTTGTGCTTCTGATAGTCTATATATCCATGTAAAGTCAGGAGGAAAAGAAGAGAGGAGAACACTGAATTATACTTTAGTAAGCTATTTTTGTAATGACTTGATTCAGTTCCTCACTCTAAAACAGCTCGCTGTCATCAGTTTCAGTCATTTAATGGCTGTTCTGGATATAAATCAAAGGTGATGGTCATATTTTTACTTCATAGTTGTACAAGTCTTGGGTCAGCACTGGTTGTGGATGAATGCACACATATGTGGTGGCTTGAACCCACCTAGGAAATGGTTAATTGCTTTCACTTAGGACAGGGGACAGCAGCTTTATTTTCCCCTGCCTGCTAGAGGTCAGTGAGATGTCAGCCCTTTACTGTTAGAACCCTGATTTTGGAATTTAGCATCACAATTAATAATCAGTAAAAGAATTCAGAAAAGCATTTAAACATGCACCTCTGTGAAAATATTATCTATGTTGCCTGTACTATTCGATCAAAACAGGCTATGGGCAGTAACTTTGGAAAAAGAGGTTAAGATTCTGAAAGGAGAAGACAGTGATATGAAAGGTATGGAAGTAAATAAAAAAATGAATAAAGAGCAGGGTAGCAGCTAGAGTAGCTGGCAAGTCACTTGAGGAAGTTACACTTAAAGGGAGGAGGTGAGTACAGCAAAAATAATGAAATTAAAGGAGGTTGTCCAGGGTTATGGAAGAGGGAATGGAAGGGAGGCAGTAAAGGAAAAGTTTGATCATCAGCAAACCCTGAAAAAAATGAAATCATGGCCACAAAACTAATTGGAAACACTTTTGTATTGCATAAAAGGAGTGGTGGTCCTGTGCAAACTGAATGCCCCTTCTTTACTGTAATTTATATTAAGAAGCTTCTTGAGCTGATTTGGTTGCAGAAGCTGATAAATCAGACAGAATCCAGAAAACAGACCTTTAGCAAGAAAAGCTGAGAATTTTTGTGTCTGGAGACAAGTGGAGTTCCTGCTCCACACCTTAGGACTAGTCAGGAATTTATCTTTTTCTGCTTCTCCTTTCTCCCTGTTTCCCTTCCCACTCTGTAGTTTGGTTGGGTTGGGTTTTTATTTTCTCCTCGTATGGAGCACACGGGTGGATTGGGAGGATTTGGGAGTTGATAACTGTCTGGGTTCAGATCAAGTTGCAACCTGAACTCAGTTTATTAACTGGTCCTGGACCCCTCTCTTTCCTGTCTAGCTTTAAGAGGTCCATTATTATTAATTTTCATGTGTTTTGGGGGTTTTTTGTCCTTTCTCTTCTCTTACAGAGGTGCTGAAGGTTTACCCCTCAGTCTGGTTTCGGACACTATGTGGAGTTTATCAAAGATCAGTGCTGAGGTGATCTTAGGTTAAGAACATATAAAAATGCAAAAAAGAGCAAATTGCTTAGATTTGCACATAAAGAAAACCAAAGGTGAAATGTGCTGCAGAGCTGTCCAGAGGCTGGGCAAGTAATTTTTATGGTTTTGGTGTTTGAAATGGGAAGTAATGAGACTGGCAGAGAATAATTATCTTTTATTATTGCTTTGTAAGTATTCACAACTACACCAGTCTGCTCCAAGGCTGGATTATGGTGAATAATCCAATCCTAAATAAAAGCACGTAGGATTAAGTTAAATTTGAGCACCTGCAGTGTTGCACAGATCAGGAGGACAGTTAAGTGCTGAGGACACTACGCCCAGATATTGTCCATTGAAAAATAAGGGAATGGCCTAAAAAGGAGAAATCAAGTTGATACATCTGAAATCTGTTTCATTAGAAAAACAAGTTATGTGTTGGAGAAGAAAGAATACTTGTATTGCTATAAAGGTATGACTGTATTTCGGTTTCATTTAAAATAGTCACAATGGGGACAGAATGGAAGAGAAGGAATACTTTAGGTGTTTAGTAATTTTAATATATACACTGCTGATTATTGTGCTGGAGAGACCTTAGTGACACATGAGGTCCTTGAGAGAATTATTGGATTATTGGTTCAATGACTGGCCTTGAGCAGCTGTTAAAATGTTTTATCTTCAGTTCAGTTTAAAAATTCTATGATCCTGGACTCGTCTTGTAGATCTCACTTGGGTTCCCTGGAGGGAAAGGTGGAAGAGAGTTACAGTAAGAATAAAGAACCAAGTCACCTGGGATTTCAGTCTTTTACACATGTGCTGCCTTCTTTATTTTCTTAATAACGGGAAACCACTCCTTTATCTTAGATTGATATCATGAGGAATACTTATTAATACTGATAGGATTTAAAGCCTTCCATAGATACCGTTACCAGGCAGAAGTAGAATTGGGCATTTTGCAATTCCTGGAAAAATATATCACAACACAGTTCAGGCTGTGTTTTACTTCAGTGAATTTTTTCTTGATTCATGCCTTGTATTTTTTAAAATATACAGGAGTTTTCATCTTCTTCACTTATCTCTTGAAAGTATACATCTACTCATCTTTTCACTTGTGAGCTCTCCAACATTTTTAGATTAGGTAATGAAACATTAATCACTTGAAAATGCAAACAGATAAGACAATTCATTAATAACTTGGAAGGTAAAGAAAGAGGGAAAACCATTTTTTTTCTATGACATGGCACTTGTTTTGAGTAATATCTTACGGTTTTTTCTTACTGATATTTTTGAAAAAAGATTGCTGAACCACCAGCCTCTTGTGCTGGCCCTTCTGTGGTTGTGCAGTCAGACAGTTCAGGGGCCTGATTTGGGTTTAAATCATCACACACCGCAGAGCCAACCAACCAAACCTGGAGTACAATCCGAGTGGGGAAACTGGGAATGGGACTGCCTCATCTGCAGCAGCCCTGGTTTATGGTGGTGTAACAATATTGTCAACCAGCCATCTGAGTTATTTAGTTAGGTGTTCAGATAATGTTTCATAAACTTTAGATATATTTATAATCCTGTTAAAAATGATCAACTTGTGTACACCTTGAGTGTTTGCAGCATGGAGGCTTCATTTTGACAAACTTGGGAATTTTAGTCAAGTTTGTTGCTTTTCAGTTCCATTCAAAGCTAAACCGATAATGAAATGGATAACTTTGGAAGGTAACACAGGCCACTCAGAAGATAAGATCTTGCTCTAGTCTTGTGTCCTTGCTGATCTGTAGGAGCCTGTGTGTGCCAGATGCAGTTTTCCACAGCTGCAAATGCTCTTTAGACAAAAGTAGACCAGTTAAATGCATATTCTTTCGATAATTTTCTCTAACTATGTAGCCCCATGTAAGCTGTGAAAGTTTTCTCAGGAAATGCTTGTGCTGTCTGTGCAGTAGAAATCATAAGGTGTAGATGTGAACATCTTTGTAACTAGCAACAGGAAAGGATGAACCAAGGAAAAATCATATAGGGTCGTTTGTTTTTTTTACTGTCTACTCCTGTTCCTTAGCAAGAATGAGACAAATGGCATCATAAGATCTGAAGCTGCAGAAGCTTTTCTCATCAATAAATATACCCTCAGAAATAACCCCTTCTGTCTCAAGATTGTCCAACTGACATTCAAGTTTGAAAGCTTCACCCATCAGTCAGATGCACAACAATATATGTAGAATGTTTTACTCATTTTGCACCTGTACTTGCCTCCCTCCCTTTATATTATTTTGGATTTAGTGAGTCCTTGATGTAAACCTTGATTTTTTCATTCTCACAACTGTCTTAAAAAACTGTTGCAGAATTCATGCAAACCTGGCCAGATACTCCATTCACAGAGTGTAGTTTCCAATGATCTGCTACTGAATTGGAATTAGTCAGGTTTTCCAGGGAGACTCTCCAGAGGTCTGTAGCTTCATTACTGGTTCTACTGATGGAGCAGAAGGTATGCCTGTTATACTTGACAGCAGCATGCAGCTGGGAAGAACAGAACAGGCTGGAAGGCAGGTCTTTAACTAAAAAGCAGGCATGAAAAATAAAAGAAATGATCTAAAAATCAAAGCCTGTGGTTCAGACAGAAGTACACATTGCAGTTGGAACTTACCAAGCCCATAAACAAAGGTACAGGTAGGAGTAAGTAGTAAATAATTTTTTGTTGTTGTTGGGTTTACTTTTGGTGTTTGTTTGTTTTTAGATTTGTTTTGAGTTTTGTGTGGTTTTGTTTGGTTGGTTTCGGCTTTTTTTGGTGGTTTTTTTTTTTTTTGAAGGATCTGGTATTTGAGGCTCCCAAGCTGAAGAGGAGTGGAAAAAATATCATACTGTTGTGGAAAAGAAAGCAAATGCAGTACTGCATCATATACAAAGTGGTAGGATTCGTCAGACATCAGGTATATAAAATAAAAAAAAAATCCTTCTGACCCCATTTCAGTGGAGTCATATTCACAGTTTGAGGGGGGAAAAAAATCAGGAACCATGCGAACCATTGGAAAAGGGTCTAGAGGAGAGCATAAGGATGATTCTCTTTCCCTGCATTTTCTATAATTCATCAGACATAGTGTTGCAGTTTCTTTAGCCTGTAGAACAAAAACATGAGGTAGAGGAGCATTCAGGAGGGTATCTTAAGAATCTTCAAATATGTAAAAGACTTTCTGGCTGAAAAGCCAATACTGTTCTCATGTACCTGTAGTGCTTATGTCAAGTGGCATGAACCAGAGGGTAAAGATTCAGGATAGATACAGGCTAAAACTTTATTATGGAAGAGTACAGAAATATAAATGCCCACCTCTTTGTATACAGCCATAATATTTTCTCCTCAAAAGCCCTCATTTTGTTAATAAGCATGGATATCACTGTCAAATAAATTCAGCATATGAAATGCAATTCTGTTCTGTTAATAAATGCAGAGCTGCATAATCCCAGCTCATTAGGTGTGTCAGTAGTCTTCACAGGGATGCGAGTTCAGGAAACTGCACTGCAGTAGATCACTCCATTGCGGTGCAGACAGAAAGCCTTCACAAACCTCTGTGCATTTCCCACCTGGAAATAAGCTGATTTCTCTCAGAATTGAAAAGCCTATGACTCCAAAAGGAATATACTTATTTATTCCCAAAGAAAGTCTAGCAAATAGAATATGTCCAGCAGAAGAGAGAATTACCATGCAAGGATCACTTCGCGCAGATCTCACGGGAATAGTTTTGAGACAGCTGTTTTAAGTTCTGACAAAATAAAACAAAGAACATTACCTACCCTCTTCTTGCAAACATGAAACGTCTGAAAGAGCAAATACAGTTCCCAAGATAACCTCTGTAAAAAAAAATTTGGCTGCTTACTTGTTTTCATAAAATGTCCTTAAAGATAAAAGTTAGTGGATTTGTAGATTGTGTTTATGTATTAAATAGCCTTTAGATCACGGTTCTTGCTAACGTGGATATGCAGGATTGTGTCAACATTGCACAAATCCTGAGTTTTAAATTGTTAGGCTGACTTCAGTGGCATTAGTGAAGCATGTGTTTGTTTTCTTTCCTCTGTGGGGACTACACAAAATCAGAAGCATAGATGTTATGTACCGAGGAAGGGCACATGTGCACTTCAGAAGCACAGAAAACAAGGTATTCAAAGCAAGTTCTGATAGGCAGACAGAACAAAATGATTACTTTCAAATACTGTTCTGAAATCGCTTTCCAAAAGGGAAAAGCAGGAAGTTCATTTCCCAAAATGTATTCTGCAGACAAACAGTTCGTTGCAAACCATTTGCTGCACTGGTTTAGCTTTTTATTTTGTTTGCAAACTGTTTTACAACAGACTTTGAATTTTACAGTTTTGTTCTCCTGAGTTATTTAGCAAATGCTTAATGAGGAAAATCTTCATCTTGTGGATTTGTTTACTAATTGTGTTTTCCATATGTTTATATGTTCAGCTTTTCTGTTGAGGGATTTCATCACTTTCATCATATGCTTGAGGACAGTTTTTTCCAGAAATGATTATATGTAGCATAGTGCTGGGAAAAAAAATATGTAAGCACTAAAATCTTTACTTTCTCTCAAATGGAATCTTTGAGACCTTGCATGCTAAAGATTCTATAGAACTTTTTTCATACATATCTTGAAAAAGACATCTTTTTGCAGCTGCTAACTCTAAAACCTGTTGATACTAAACCCAGTGTTCTTGGTAGCTTTCATCTATATGTGGGGCTTATTCTCTGTCAAATATAAGCATTCATTTTCAAGGAATGATAGCCAATTACTGTGTCCACACGCCAGGCACTGTTTTATGTTGTGGGTATGGAGCAGACTTAGAGTCCTCAGGTCATACATATACCTTCTTTGCCCTTTTACATCCGGAGTTCAGTTCTCTTCTGTTGCCTTTTTTCATACTCAGCCTTGCATTTCCACTTCCCTGCTGATTTATGCTCCCTGAGGCCCTTTTAGCTTTCTGTTACCCTTTTTCCATAGTGATCCTTTACGGTGGCCTGCCAGGGTTCAAATGGGGGGCTTTTCAAGCTCTCACTTGTACTGCTTGATAACCTATTAAATCACCTCACAAACTAGAAAAGCTCATCTGCAGTCATTTCCTGGCTCTTGGAAAAGTAATTGGAGAGGGGTGGATGATTAGACTGATTCAGCATTTCAAGTAGGCAAAATGTTGGTGAATGTGACATTTTGCTATAGCTCTTTTTTGGTTTTGAATATGCCTATGGTATCTTCTAGTAGGCAGAGAAAAGATTGAATTATGCTTGTTGTTGAAGTGAAATGGGAGTTTTGAGACTATAAAAGGGTTTGGAAGCATTACAATTTCTGCACTGATGAAATCCACAATTTCTTTATGAAACCGGTCCTAGAGGATGAGCCTAAGCAGTGTGAAAGCAGTTTAAAGTGTAATGCTTATTGATTTCAAAGCACAGCATGACATGACTGTCCAACTCCCACTCTGTGTTTATTTCTTAGTAACTGGGGAAAAAAGAGGAAGAGAAGTAGCAGAACAGGACATGAGTCTACCAGTCTGTCAGAGAACATCTGAGCTGTTCTTTCCCAAATGAAGTCACTCACAAAGATCCATGTATTTCCATTTGAATATAAATCAGCCTTTGTGGAAATGGATGTTATGGGGAGTCTGTCTGAAAGGATCTCTTTAAAATTTTAAACATGCACTCTTTAAGTCAGGAGTGTCCTTCTACATAGTATTGCCTGGTTCTCTCTCTAGTACAAAGAATATTGAAACCTATAAACACAGTTCCAATTAATATTATTACAGGAACAACTATAGGATATTATTATTTTTTTTCTAGAATGGAAAAGTATATGATTATTTGACTCCATCAGGTTTCACGTACTCAAGCTTTTTCTGTTTCAAAAATCTGGTAAGATGCTTTAAAAGTTTAAGCTGCACAAGTTTTGTACATGAGAGAGGCTGACTGTAAGCAGGACTGTGCTGAGCAATACTTGAGCTCTGTTTAAAGGCACACTTGAATAGCTGTGATACAGTAGCAGAAGGACTTCATGTCAGCCCAGGTGCTTTCTGCACAGGTGGAACTAAACTTTATCTTAGATTCCTGCAGAGAAAATCTAAGCTCTAAGAGAACTGACTTATAAAAAAATTAAAATTAAATCAGAGAAGAGCCTGTTTCAGATTATTAGCAGTGCGTGTCTATTCTTTCTTGAGCGAGGCAGATTAACACTATTCATATAACGTCATACCACAGGTGCGATAAAAATATGAAAAACCAGGTTGGATGTCACCCTGGTTTTGATCTAAGCCTAGGAAGAAGCCTCTTGTTTAGTTCAAGAGCTGGCATCTGCTCCAAGTGCCGCCTACAGTCTGCCCAGGTTTGATCCATGCAAAGCAACGGAATGCAGCAGAGCCTTCTGTAAGGCCCACAATAGCTCCAGGGGTGGAACGCCTGGCAGAAATGTCAGCCTCTGGAGAGGAGCCACTGATTACACGGTGTCCTTTCCTTCCTCTTGGTAAGGACAGCCGCCCCTGCTAAGCTTAGAGGAGCTTGGTAGAATTTCAAGCAAGCATTTTGCTTAGAAACGTTGTTTAAGATCAGTTTATTGACTCCCAGAATACTTCAGAATTGTTTAGGGTTTTTTGCCCCAGTTTTTGGCACATAGTATTTTTAACACGTTGTTTTTCCAGGATGGCAAATTTGACTTTGAGCTCTTCTTTCTTGCCATGGCTGTGCATAATCCACATAATTATTTTAAGTGGTCTTTTTTCTTTGTATTTTTTGTTTTAAATAAAAACTCAGAACAATGTTCCTTAACCATTGATTTCTATGATCAAGTGGTTAAAACTCCTACCGGAAACTGCTTATTTGCAGGACTCGGATTTTTTGTGGTCAGTAGATTTAAGATTTGCTGACTTCTCTGACAATGCAGATGCACAGAAAAGAAATAGTCAAGTAAACTAATATAAAAGTGAAAACAAAAGCATTTTTGTAATTGACCTCAATTATGAAAATGAAGATACAAACAGAATACAATCTTCACATATCTTGTTTCATTAGTGCATTCATTTAGTTTATGCTTCTTTAAAATTTTAATGTGCTTTAGAGTTTTTAGATGACAGTTGTTGCTTTTATATAGAGATTTTCAAGTGAGAGAAGAGGTTTTGGGAATTTGTTGAAAGAATAGTTTAGAGACTCAACAACCCAACCCTGAGAACACTTGGGATTGTTGGTACTTACCACTAAAGGTTGAATATTAAAACTATCGGGTATCTGGGTTTACGTACCAAGAAAAGAAGCTCCCCACGTGGATCTAGGTTGCTGTGTGGTACTTTATTGGTGTTTTGGAAGACAATGTAACTATGTAATCTGAGAGTGTTTTCAAAACATTTCACTTAACTGGAAGATTTATAAAATTTATGTGGGTTTCAGGCTCCATGTGTGTTTATAAATGTTACATACACGCAACCAAAACATAAGTGCACTGACATGGGGACATTTATGTTGAACATAATAATTATGCTGTAACTTCTTCGGTTAGAGAATAGTAGATTAAGTGGACTTCTTATGTGGATGCAGTTAAATAGTCAACATCCCTTTCCTGCTTCCACTGTAATATTCCTCTTCCTGTAATTTTGGCCCTTCTCTGTGCTTATCAGCCTCCCTTGCTCTCCAAGGATATATTTGTTCACTGTACACTATGTGATTCTGCAAGGATCAGGATACTTGTAAGGTTTGTCATTCCTAATCCACTTCCCCATCCCTTCACTCTGGGATACTTGCTCTTTGTTGATTATAGAACAGTGTAATTCTACATTCACCTTCCTTACAAACTAAGTACTCTTTAGGATTCACTTCCCTTAAGGTAAATTTTAATAACCTTCACACGTAAAAGTGTTAGTCTTTGGTAATGAGATTCAAATGTTTCTAAACCCACTTTCTATTCATGTGGGTTTTACACAGCAATCACAAACTTGCAAACTACCAAATATTCATTTCGTTTTCTACAGCCAAATGGAGTTGTTTCCCATGTACTTATTTAATGAATTTCAATATTAATTAGAATACTTTGCCGGTGCTGATCAATAAACATTTTGGATATTTACAGAGTAACGATCATGAAGAACAACCTCAGACTAAAAGGATAGAGTGATTTTATTTGTTTAACTAGCAATGGTTTCACAACCTTCACAGAACAAGAATGTTTCTAGTACCTAGTAATTTAGTCCTCCTCATCCGTCCCAGTAACCATCTCACCCTCATAAGCAAAGATCACTTCAAGTAAAATCACAATTGAAGCAATTTTTTTGAATTTTAGAACAGAAGTCTCCAGATGTTGGATTTTATCAAAAATTTGACTGGGATGCAGAATTCACATTTTGTACTATTTCTTTTTCATGGAATGATCCAAACTCAGTAGGAGCATTCAGGCAGCGAGTGTAAGAGGTGTCTGGGCACACTGGGGGGAGAGTGCAAGTGGCACAGGACCCTTGGTGTGCTGGGGGTAGGAGTTTGCTGGGTGCCACCCTGCCTGAGCAGGGTTGTGGCACACACAGCAAACCTCCTGCAACTGAGCCTGCTACTTTTAAGACACTCTATGATTTTCTCATCTTCACATATCCTGACCAAGCTGAAGCAGATGGTACTTCACAGCAAACACTGTTAAACTCCTAAGTGGATGAGGACAAGAGAAGACCTTATTGCAGATGACTAAGTTGTTTAGGCGGATTTACAACTGTCATTGAGTGGTCAAATACCTAATTAGGGTTTGCTTAGGTGAATGATATAAATGACAAACAGTGTTATAATTGTTTGTTCTAATGACTGAAGCCACTGGACAAATGGCAAGCCTCTGACTGCAACAGAAAACTGTAGGATTTTGCACCTCAAGTAAATCTAATACCTACAAACATTCTGAACTGAGAATTTTCTGCACACAGCGGGCCCAAAGCACAGGGCATATTCCAACCAGGTCTAGTCTTGTCCTTGCAGAAGAAAGTTACAGAAACACCAAAAATTTCAGAGGACAGTAAATTACACAATAGAAAAATTTTTATTCTATGGTAATTCATAGAGGAAAAGTTTTTTTACTTTAACCAACCACTCAGAATAGTATATGTGGAGGTTTCTTCTCATGAGCAGTTCAAGGAGACCGAGTTACTCACAATACAGAGACTCAGTATTCCATAACAAGTTATCACCCACACTTTAGAATCATGTCCTTATGCTCAATTAGCAATCTGCAATTCTTAAATAAAGAAAAGTAACTCAATCCTGTATGACATTCCCAGATTTCTGTATCCATTCTCATTGATGCTTCCTGTAAACACTTTACTCTCAATTACTACACTGCATCCACTTTGACCTGGTTGCTTATTTGTTGTTTCACATAAAAATAAAACACCTGTGTATTTACCTATCTACTATCACAATGGGAAAAGAAACAAGGGACTTTGGGAAAGCAGGAGGAAAAAAAGAAAAGCACATTTCTACATTCTCTTCCTCTTCTCAACATTAACATGAAACTGCACTTTGAAAATGAGCTGCCACTTACTGACATGAAACTCATGAATTCATTAAGTGTAGCATAATTGTTCATTCCCTCAATGCAGTCAGTTGCCTGAAGCCTATTTCTTTGCAAAAAAATGCAAGAACAAGAATCACATTAATTCCAAGAAATCAGCAAGAGAATTAGACACAGTTTTATTTTTGCGCATGAATTTCAAAGAGTCAACTCCAATGAGATGAAAGAAACAGATCTTGAAGAGAAAGGGATTAAAGGAGTAACTTATAAATAATCAATAATATAATTAAGTCCCCATGCAAATGACTTAGGAAAAAAAATTCTGTAGGCGAAGTTTTTGTGTGCTCAAACCTTTTCTTTGGTTTCCCTTAGGTCACATCAAGCTCAGATTCCACTGCAAGTTCATAGTGAGCAAAGCAGTCCTCGAGAGACGAGCCTTTTACACACCACAGCTGGGGTAACTGGCACATCAGCTGTGCTGGACACTTCTTAATTCACCATCAAAGAGGAGCAAAATCAAGTTGAAACCAGCTTTAGCCCTCTGCCCTCAAGGAACAGAGATTTGATTTCCAAAGCACTGTTTCTACCAAGTAATTTCATTCTTCCCAGCACATAAACCTTCAACTGAGCATTTAACTTTTTTCTTCCAGTAAACCTCAATGTACTGAAACTGAAACCATATGGAGTACTATGTAGTTCAATTTTTAATCACTATTGTAACAATAACATTTAGTAGCTATTTTAATACACATTTTAAATAGAAATAATTTTAATCACCACTGTAATAATCGAAGACTGAAACAACTACAGCAGTTCCATCATCACACACTCTTCTGAGCTAAGCATTAGTGACTGTGGTAGCAGCCCCAAGTTATTAATCTGGACTATGAAAATAGCTACTGGCCTCTGTACCTCAAATATTTAGCAGCACTTGCTATGCATTATCCCTTTACAGCTGCAGGTGAGGGGTTAAGGAATGCACAGCATTAGTGACTCCAAATCACTAACTAGCTTGGTTACTTCAACAGATGCTATTTCATTTATCATTGTCACCACAATCATCTTTCATTTTACAAAAGTACCCTGATTAAGTTTTATAAATTAGAACATTAAATGAAACAATAACTTGCTGAAAATACAGTGGCCTCTCAGAAATAAGGAAATGTTAAAAAAGGGCATACAAAACAGACTTGAAGGAGGCTGTTCTTGGTAAATGAACAGACAGGAACAACAAATACCAGTGTACTTATTTGAGCCATATTCATATCTCTTGGCTAAATTTAAAGAGGCAGCTATGAAGATGTGAGTTGTCGTATTCATTTAAAAGCAACCTGATTCTAACAAGAATTATTAGGGACAGGTAATAACAGAGGAGGTATCTGTTCCAGTCTCAATTTGCAAGTATCTTTTTGCAAACAAGTGAAAGAATATACAGCCATCCCTGTCCTTTCTCATGCATATGAAAGCTATAATTATCTAGACCTTCTAAAGTTGCTTCTATAGCCACTTCAATTTCTCCAAATCAGATTATCTTTATTTTCAGAAACTTGACTGTAATTTAATTATCATTAACAGTATTTTCAAATTAACATAATTCCTTTTTGATCCTAAGTAATTAGACACAGCTATTCCCTTCTAAGTAATCTGTAATGGCTTCTGAAGTGTTCTTCACCTTTTTTTCCTATCAGTAGTAAAGAGGATTTTGACATCTCTTTTCCTCAATGCTGCAATATCTCAAAACCTGTATATTAAGATAGTACCAGTTCCATGCTGATTTACAAGTAAAGTTGTTAAAACTGGAATTTTGCCTTGCCAAATCCCAAAATAAGGTCCGTGATCACAAACAAGCGTCAGATACTAAGCACTGTAAATTTTCAGGACAACTTCACAACATAAAATGGAAGTTAAGAACAATAATGCCTTTCCTACTTTCCACATACAATTTACTTTCTCCAAGCAGTCATTACCAAATAAAGCACTTTTTAAGAGCCTGTGCCTTTTTGGCTCTATCCTCACATACCCCAAGATTCACACTCTACGTGACTGTGGGTTGCCCAAGACCTTTCTGGGCAGTACCCCATCCTCAGGACAACTTTCTCCTCTTCCTTAAGTTATGGACTTAATATTACCTACTCTCCTCCAGGCTACGTGGGAAATATATTCTGGAGAATACCACTGTTTTTTACAGTCAACAATTACTGCTGGGAAAACAGTAAATAATTTCCTTGAAAATCTCTCAACTCCCCCCGGACATTATATTGATCTGTTTTCTTAATTTAGTTACATGTTTATATTTCTAATAACTTTTGGTTCCTCTATCAGACACTGCCACAGTAGGTACTCTGGTTGCCTTTTGATGTCTTGTTTAACAATGATGGCTTCTGACTTGTACTAATTACAACGCTTGTTCTGATACCATGAAGGTTTTAGAAAGCATATTGACATATTTTCAGACCTCCCTGTCTCATAGTTCACAAATATTGACTTGACATGGATAATTGCTGCTTAATGGAAGCATCTTCCAGTAAAGAATTCATTAAATCTCACAAAAATCAGATTAATATTCCCAAACTGTTACATAATTTGAAAATAGTGGTCCTGTTTTGCTCTACTAACTGAAAGTATTTCTTTCCCTAGATAACTTTCACCTCTATAACCAAAGTAACCCTTTAATTTTTTTTTCTATATTTCTTCACATATTTTCCAGTAATCCTAAAGACTTTTACTCAAACCACTCTATCCACGAGCAGTATAAAGCAACCGGAGCTCTATGTATCAGGTTAAACAGCTACCATTTTATTTTTACATCAGCTTAATTTGCCATATACTTTGAACATTTTAACTCGTTTTCTGCGTCTCAACCATAAGCTTGGACACTGCTGTATGTACCCAATCTGAGGAGAGAGAGTTACTTAAAATTATTCCAATCAGAAGATTGTGCATAGCCCTGCACTTGGCTCTGTGCTGCCCCTTCAACAAGTGGGTTAAAAAGTGTGCCTTCAAGCACTGCTCATCATTTAGTCGCTATCTTGATTATTGCCTGAGGAATGCATCAATATCTCCTTGAAAATATGGTTTGTGTCATATTATTTCATTTGGTTTTGCAGTACTTAGCTGTAGAGCACCACTAAACCAACTCTCTCACTCAGTTTTACTATGGGCAATGTGCTATCCAGTACTCTCCACCCAGCACCAGGAGCTCCGCTGAATTTCCAGGCTTTCATGTTACTGCTTTGATAATGTGGTTTTTTTAAAGTATAGCTCCCTACACCTGTCAGCCTCTACTGCGTTGCAGCTGAAGAATCACAAGAAGAATGTTATCTTCTCAACTAGTACGTAAAATTATACAGCATTTTTCCTCAATTTATTACAGAAACATAACCCACAAGCCTTACTTTGTGTGTTTAGGGTGTTTTCTGGACTGCATAAATCTTGAGTACTCACAATCTGAGTCATGCTTCCCCCAGAGCTCGATTTCTAACTACATCATGGCACTCCACAAGCAGCTAAGACAACACAGATCTGAGGCTTCTCTTGAAATGCACCATTCATGGTACCTTTAATGAGACTATCATGATGCAATCTATGTGAAAGCTTCCAAATAAACATTTCCTGTAGAAAGAGCTGACAGTAGATAACGAAAAACCCCTACTCACCTTCTTTGTGTTTGGTTGCTTGTTTTTCTTCTTGTTGTTGAGGGGTTTGTTTGTTTGACTTGGTTTTTGTTCTTAATTTTGGAGTTTTATGCCTTTTCCTTCAATTATTTTAAACACACTCTGTGAGTTACTCACTGAATTTTCTAAACTGGCTCCCAGCTTCTGTTCTTTGCAGAGTGTTTGCATACACTAATCCCAGCAGGTCCTTATTTCCCATTTGTTCACCTTAGCATATTTATTCACATTTGTAACAGTTGTGCAACAAGGCACTGCCAAAGAGCTTTAACTTCATGTCACTATTTTACAAATTTCCTAAGTAGTGATGGTAACATTTCAGAACACAATTCAAGTCTATTTTCCTTAAGAGACAATGCTCTGTATTCAGAAATCCAGTCAAGATTACTGCACAGTTGAGAACTCCAGAATAACAGTGCAAAAGGCAGAATAATGTATTTCTAACTCAAACACAGGAAATAATGTGAAAAGTTAAAGTAAATATGCTATGATCCATCAGAATGAGCTGTAGCGATTACTAGGAAATTAAACAAATACTAAGTAATTAAAAGCTGCAGTTTTCTCCTTCACAACACACATAGTATCTTACCTATTAAAAATAAATGGCAATATTGTAAATTTAAAAGTCTAATCCACTTAAACCGACAAAGACAAGAATCTAGTCCTTATACAAGAAAACTTCCATAAAACTCACTGGGAAGGTTGACTATTTTAAAAACCAAAAGAAAACCAGAGATTCCTACTTAGAAGATTAATGCACAAACGAAGATACTCTTAATTAGGCATCTAAACTCTTCTTGCTGCATTTTTGATTGTATACAGCCCTGTGGGAGATGGAACTCAGAGAGAGGAAGACAGACTGTATGACAGAGTGTGTGAGTTATAGTTTTCTATTATTACAGTTGTAATAGGAACTCGGGATGTACCAGAAGTAGCAGCTCACTGACACTCCCTTGAAGATTTCTCCCTGTAGCACAGTGCTAGAAGGCAGGGATGTGGAGGTGAATAACCCTTCAGAAGAGTTCACTGTTGGGTGGGTTGTGTTCCTGTTAACTTCAACAGCATTAGCATTCAGCTAAATAGCTTCAGCAGAGCTGAGGTTAAGCACTCTCAAAAATCCAGCTTTAAGGGGTACTTTTGGCACATTTTCCAGGGAGCAGCTTTGACATCTCGGGAGAAAAACACTCCAGTTTACACTTCATGACGGCCCTCCACTGGTACAGAGCAGAACCTAGAAAATTGTTTTCAGCACAGTAGCAGGCTGCTTACACTTTGATAATTCCTCTTCAAAGATTTTCTTTTACAAAGTGTGTCATGTAAACACATACAGCCAGGACCCATTTCTCAAGCTGAATAAGTGAGAGCTGAGTTAAATCCCCCGGCAGAATGTCATTACAAGTTATTATGTTGCAAGTGCTTTATTTTTTGAGAGCTGTGCTTGACTGAAACAAAGCTGAAAGCAATCAGGAATCCATATACTACAGTACACTCTGAATGCTTCCTTGGGTCACATGGGAACTTAAAGCCACCTCAAGTTGCTCTGACCTACATTTTGATTCAAGGGGTTCCAGGCAGTAATCAGGAAGCTCAAAATTTGGAGGGAATGTAGCACGCTCAAAGTAGTCCTTCCTTCAGCATTCCACCGTTGTGCAGGCACTTGCACACAGTCAAGACTACTTATGTATGTAATAAACAATTCCCAGTTGAAGTTCTACCTGTGCCAAGCAGTCTCGAGCCTGTGATGGTATTGCTTCCTAGAAGAATTTACCCTGTAACTACTCACCTTTTTTTTTTTCTAAAGGTTGTTTCAAGTTAGAGCAAAATAGCTGTTTCTGGGTTCACACATTTATTCTGTCATAATCAGCTTTTTTGGTATTTTACTGAAACTAATAAAATTATGGCAAAAGGGCAAAACTCTGCCAGACAGATCCAGCCATGCTTTTGTCCATTTGAAATCCACCTCGACCAAGAATGCAGAATTAGAGTGACAGGGGACATAGTGCAAGGGAAAGGACTGGCATGTATAAGGTCCTCCACTCTCAGAAGTCAAAGTAAATTTATCCACAAACTTTGATATTTGCTAAAAGAGATTTTTTGTGCATAATGATTGGATGAGGTCCATGGGATTTAATATGAAGTTCCTCTGAGACAGGAAATTTCATAACCCCACTATTACCGTTCCTATCAATATTCTTAACTGACTTTGCCCATTATTGCTCTGATGTCCCTGCCCCTGACTGCTGTCTGCCCACTATTCTATTTTTAAGAACAGATTGCTTTCCTGGGTGGCTGATTCCTTTTCTGCTCAATTTTATCATTTGGCTATTGTCCACCTCCTGCTCAGCAGCTCTCTTATGGTTTTGATTTGCCTGCATACACCTATAAACACCCATCAGGTAGCAACTGCACTGCAGCATGTTGGCATATGTTCTTTTCTCCATTTGCTGTCATTTCCTTTGAGATAAATAGCACTGATTACCACAGGCCAATGTATCAAATCATAAGATGTTTTTCAGGCTTAAGAAAAGTGGTTAAGAAAAAACAGGTGTGGTGAGATATTGTACAACTAAACCTGTATGACCATATTTAATCCTGGATTTACTTGCTTATTCTAAAATTAGGTGTCTATGATACTTCAACTACAAAATGCAGTACATGCTCCCACACTCTAGTAATAAAATATACAGCATGCCTATAAAGAAAGTTCTATTAAATAATAAGCATGCATGGGAATAAAATAAAAAAATAGAACTCAATTTGCACTTACTACTTTTTAATATCTGAAAATTTCAGCACAGCAAGCAAAACCAATTTCTCTCTTATTAGAAAGATTTGCATATGTATTGTTTTCTGAAAGTCCACACTTTTACAATTAAATTTTCAGCATAAATTGAATAACTGGTATAATGTTCATACAGCACAGATGAATTCTCTGCTGTGGGGCTCCAAAGAACTGCCTTTTCTTGATCAGTGCAATTTAGTAGGAAAGGTTGTTGTCAAATGCACACAATTATATCACAGCTAGATGCTGATTGATTGATATGCATCACATATAATGCCTCCTTAATTTTTACCACCTCCATAAAATGTTGCAGACCCCTGCAGCCATCTTAGGAGCACTATCCAAAATGATTTATACCCCATCCTATCGTATGGAAGGTTTATTTGATTCCTTCATTAACAAAGGTGGAAATCACATCCAGATTTCACCACTAATAAAACAGTGTTTTTCTTGACTTCCAGGTCAGTACCTGGATTTGCTTCAGAATTCAAGTTGTTTCAAAAACTCATTTTCTATAATTCTGTAAGTTCCAGGTTTATCTGATGAGGTGAAACACCAGTAAGGGAGTGGTCACTAGCATCTTACTAGAGTGCTTAGTAGACCACATTCTTTGCTCTGAAGTAACTTTTTGGAGTGCTACAGAGGTCTCTACAGCTGCAATCAACAGAGAGAAAACAGCCCTTGCAGCCGCCCCAAAGCTTCCTGACACTGTGTATGGAGCACAGTTTGAAGGTAACTAGGGGATGTACATTCACTTGTACGTACACACATGCACACATTTTCCCTATTAAAGTTCCCTTTTGCCCTGCTAATCCTCATGGCTTTCACAGGCTTTAGCTGCTTCACCAGCTACTTCACAGCTGGTGAGGAATATCTACAGATCATTGGGATGCTGAATGACGCAGTACACAATAACTGATGACATCAAAAAGACTCTTCTGCCCTTCCCTCTATTTAGACCTAACCCAGCTCTCCACAGCTGAGCAACAGCTTTTCTCTGGGTATCAGGTGAAAGTCACAGCGACCCAGAGCTCCCAGCTGCTCCTGAGAATGCCAGAACCACCTCTTTGGCCTTCTACAAACACTGAGGATGTGAGCCAGCAACAGTGAAATCTACCTTAATTCCCCTCTGTGCCATTGAAAGGCTATGAGTCTGCTCTGCACAGTTTCAACTCCTCCAGTTCATAAGGTATTGATAGACATATAAATTGGATCATTAGAGTTGTTTGTAAAAAGACATGGACAGGAAGAAATGGAATTTTCTCCAAGTGCAAAAAAACGTACAGCCTGTCCTCAAACAGCACTTTTAAGGAACCTCCTGGCCTTTCTGAGCTTACAGGGTAATTTCACATAAGTCATGAATTTTAGTAATATCACATGATTTTAGCAATAAGCCATAAAAGTAAACTCTTGCTAAAAAGAATTAAAATCTCAGTATTCTATTGCATTGTCAGAGAGGTCTCAAATTTGCCATTAGTAAGCCAGTTACTGCGGTGTGTCAGGATTCCACCCCACCAGAATGACAGAAACTTTCAACGTATTAAGCACTCCTGCTATTTCTGTGAAATTAATCTTGAGCCAGCTCAGAGATCTGCACCCCTTTGATCACAAAGGAAATACTCCAGTGTTATTTCTGTGGCACAAGTTATGACAAATGAGGAACTTACTGAATTGAACTGTAGCCATGACACATGGGTTTGCTATTAAAGACCAGGCACACCCCTTCAAACCTGCTAGGAAGAGGATACAGGAAATAGAGTTGGTTATGCTGCTGAATTATCTCACATGCACTGTAGCCATTTCCAGCTGATCACTTAATTTCGACTTTCTTGTCTTGAATAGAAGAAAAAAAACATCCTGTTCACAGCACTCAAATAACAAATTACCATAAACAGGATTCTATTTCTACATTCACATAACCTTTTCTATGCTCAACATAAATAAGGCTCTCTGCTTGCTAGTAATTGGAAAAAATACAGGGTCTGTTTTTAACAAAGACAAAAATAGACCCAAACCAAAAACCTAACAGCAAGAAGAATACAAGAACGAACATTCTTAGAGAAAGTATTAGAGAAAGTATTACTATTCTGTACAATCCTTTGGAACAAACCTGAAAGGCAACAATGAAGACAAGCCTGTTGGCACATTATTTAGGGCTACATTGAGAGAATAAAAATGAGTGCAAGTTTTTGTTTAGATCCTCATACCCAGAAAACTGTGTTTTGATGGCAAGGGCTCTGAGGAACTGCCCTGACCTTTTGGGTCACAGGCCATAATCTCACGTGGGAGAAAGGTCAAAGCTTACAATCCATTCACTACTAATAAAGTACTTTCTTGCAGATAACCAGCATGTGTTAGAACATCACTGAAAAGCACTGAAGCCAGGTCCCCCATGGTACTCCAGAAAGTTGTATAAATGCACTCACACACACACACAAAAGTCTTCTTTACTTCAAGGCACTTAAAATCCTGAAGACTTCATGCACTGATCAAATTTTAATCCCACACAGCCACTGTAGCAGAGCTAAAGCCACAGGCCCCTCTGCTGGAGATCCCACAAGTGAGAGCTCCTCTGTGGTGCAGCTGCAGAAGGTCAGAAGTTCCCAACTATCACAAGCTAAGCCAGCCAAGGCACCAGTCAGCACAGCTCCATCTAAACCAGGAGACTGCCGATGGCATGTCCTGAATTCCTCAGGGATGTTACTATGGGAACTTTTGCAGTGGGAGATTCTTATACCTGGGTGCATCTCTCAAAAAGCCAAAGCAGGAACAAAGCAAAGAAACAGAGAAGAATGATGGGAAACCCTATCAGCACATTGTGTTCCATTAACTGTCCTGTTGGAGAATCCCAATAGAGAGGAGGCTCTTCTTATAGGCAGTAACCAGGCAAGAGTAGCAGCACATCAGTGATTTACAACACACTTCATGTTCTTAACTATTTAAGAACCAAGCACTGAACAACTTTTTACATTAAAAAACTATGCTAGAACTTTACCCAACTGCAGTGACATAAGGAACTTCTGCTAGTCAAAACACTTGCAAATGCTTCTGAAATGCAACTTACGTATTCATCTTGATACAGCTCTAAATTTACCTAGTTAAAAATTAAATAATAAAAAAAAAAGAGTCTATGCTTGACACAAAAGCCCACTGCCCTACTCCAAGTACATAAAACCTGCTGGCTTGCTACCAAAGAGAATATAGAAGCAACACTGACACAGATTTGATTACCCCACAAAGAGAGCCAGGAAATTAAATGGAGAAATTTGTATAAAGCTTAATATATAAATTGACTGCTCCTGCTTTCATGTACACAACAAAACTTGCATAGGTTGTAGCACAGTCTCCAAGTTTTCACAAAAATATTTTAGTACAATGGTAACTAGGAAAATTGACTCAGATATAGAGCTTTCCGTGCCTGAAACACAGGAGTGTTACTGGAATCACCATTTCTCTCGGAGAAATGAAATGATACTGGGAGGAACCAACAGAACACGCTTAAAAATTGTAGTCAATATAATTTTTTTCCAGTATTAAGGCTGGCAAAGAGAAGTCTCCTCACCCTCTCTTCCTCTCCAGTGTATTTCTGTTTCAATAGACATATCAATATTAATTTCCCCTGCAGAGTTACTGTCATATCTAATGAACAAACACATGCTATGTGACATGTCTTTTTATGCCCTTGATTTTTATATTACCTCTAATTAATTCAGATCACTAATAATATATCTTAAAGTGGTCCCAATTAAGAAGACATGTGCTGTAAGATCACAGAAAGTTAATATAATGCATAAACTCACACCCGTGTATGTTCTTGTTCCCTGTCACAAAAGAGCTGCCCAATTTTCCTTCTAAATTTTCATTTAGAAACCTCCTCAAAAACTAAATAACAAAACTTCACAAGGTACTACTGCGGTATTAGAAAGAAAAGAAATACAGCCCAGCTATTTCAGCCTAAACAGAGTATTTAATTTATAAGTTGGTTCTGCAAACACCCATCCTCAACATCTTCTCCAAGAAGATGTTCTAGACCAGTCAAGCACATTGACAGTACTTCATAACAATTTTATACAAAACCCCCCAAAATTATAATCCACAATATTATTAAACTCAAAAGATGAATCTCAAATTAATTTCAGATATTTCTTTTCTTCTCATAATTTCCATTATATATTGAATCTCAGCTGAATCCTTCCTCATTTCTGTAAGCCATCACATCACTCAACATGTTTTAAGGAAGCTATTAACCCACCAAGGAGTGCAATGCCTTTCAAAACAAACATATGGACTAATCCTGGATTCATTGCTCATGTCTGTATTTGCCAATGATGTGGCCTAGCAGAAGACTTAAAACATTAAAGTGGTATACAGAACTTAATGTGCACATCACACCCACCTGAGAGCATTTGTACTTCAGATCAGCCCTTCTCTCATCCTGTGGTCTGAATGTGAGGCTGAAGCATCTTAGGTCTGTGTCCAGAATACATCCTTAAGTTCAGTCTAATTCAAAAGGAACTCAGTTTGTGTCTCTACAAACACTTCAGGATGTGAGCCAAAGCAGAGCAGGTGCTGATGATCTGCTTCAAAAGCACACTCCTGAATCAAAGTAAAGCACAAAAGGAGATGTGCCCATTGAAGTCAATGAGACCTTTATCATTCCTTTCAGTGAGATAAAACTTACTTGATCCTTCCCTCCCTTTGGTGTGGTTTTGTTTTTTTCTCTGATCTTTCCATTTAAGTTTAGTAAAAGGTGAAGAGTAAAAAAGAATTGATAAATAGAGTGGAAGAATATCATTTTAAATATAGGGAAATTTTGCTGGTATGTTTGTTTAGCTTGCTTTAATTTACTCTGGCTTTTCTTATTCTCACAATCACACACTTAGAACCAAAGCAATAGGATAAAGCTGGTGATATTTCCATGGCTGCACTCAGTAGTTCCCTTTAGGGTCACACTGCTGTGCCCAAGTTGATTATTCCTGAAGTCAGTGGGGATCTCCAGAACCTGAAACAGTCTGCTCACATTCAGCTAGGTGTACTTCTGGGCGTTAAAGAAAATGTCTTTAGGATCCTTTGGTCCCAAATCCTTTCCTCAGAAACATCTCCCCTTACTCTTGCTGATATAGAGGGGAAATAATTGTGAGTGTAGGTGGGGTACCAGCACCTACAGTGGCCTGAATGGACATGAAAATCTAGTTACTGTAGAAGGGGCTGTTAAAAAACATCACACCCAGAAATAAAAAAGGCTTTTATTTTGTATTATCCCTCTTCATAACCTCCTGTAGATGAACCTCCTTCATAAATTATATCTTTTTCTTTCTCTTTCAAACTGATAAAGCCATTCATCTTATGATTTATCATTTCCACAGAAATGATTAGGTGATTATGTGTACTTATTGTCTACTCCAGAGATAATGCATGAAATCCAAAGATATATTATGAAGACAGTGTGTATGACATCAAACTAAGACTTAATAAGCCCTTAATATACCCATAAAGCAAGTAACAAAATGCTGAGCACACTATAAACACAAACCCAATCTTTCAGCATAGTAGTTCCTAATACCTCTTTTCCATGAGTTAGATGCCACCCCCCTCATATTTTTTACTGAAGTCCTAGAACTGTTAGCAGTTCTTCCAAAGAGGAGGGTAAGTCCTGCACATCTATCATTTCAGAAAGTATACTCACTGCAAACTGCACTCCAAGCCACCAGCGGGTTCGGGAGAAAAAAAAATTAAGGGAGCTGCTTTTTTTTTTTATCCTGGTCTTTAATAAAAGTGTCACGACTTTATGATGTTGTAGTCTGCACAGCTTTGCTGACAATTTTGCTCCCTGAGATAATGCACCTGCAGCCTTAGAAATGAGCAAGATCTTGCTTGGAATAAATAACAGACTTATTTTTTTCCAACAAAGAGGAACCTCTAACAGCAAAAGTATCATGCCTAACAAAGCTTTCCACAAGAATAAGTGTTACAGGGAAAAAGACTATAGAAAGTATACATCAAATGCTTCCTGTTGGCTGGGCTAAGTAAACAAAGTCAGCAAAATCAAGTTCAGTAACCTCCCCATCCAACTGTCCAAATAGAAATGTTGATTAAATTTTGTACTTACTGTTGAAGTCTGTACTTCAATCACTGAAGCAGGATAAGCAGAGCAGAACACTTGGTACGAGAACATCCAGACCTGGTGTAGATGCCACTTGATCACCCATCTTTCCTTCCAAAGAGGAATGGGCCTGAAAGCAGAGGGGAAAAACATGGTGTTTAAAATCCTAATCCAAAGAGCAGAGGAGCCCTATGCGCTGCACGGTGCGTCTCTGTGATCTGACACAGGACCCTCAGCGCGGCCCCTCTGAGAGAAGAAACGAATCTGCAATTTCAGACTCTCTCCTCTGTTCTTGTTCAACAACTAATGATCATTTTTACCCTTCACAATTCACCCATGCTGTTCCTACTCCCTTCTGCACAGCTCCGTTGCTCCTGGAGCATTCCTCCTTTTGAAGCTTCCCTCACCCACCGGTGCCCACACTGTCCCTCAGAGCGGCTGTTCCTTTTTAACGGGCTGCTCGGGCACAGCTGAAGGTCATTGGGCTCCTGATAAGTGCAAAGCAAGCTCTTGGTCACGTTCATCCCGCCGAAATTGGATCCTCTGCAAATGTGTGGAGGTCTATGAACTAACTACCCAAAATCTGCTAAGATATTCTGCAGTTTCTTATTAGTGCAAAATCAGGTTAGACTTTGACCTCCCCCTTATGGCAGGCTGGAATTAGACTACATTTTTCTCTTTTCAATCCTTGTATGTATCGCTCTTACCCAAACCCACTTTTTTAGGTGCACCTGGGTGTCCAGGACCTTGCTGGCAACAAGAGATGCACAGGTCGTTTATGGGATGCACCTGGAACAGCCTTCTCAGAGTGATGAACAAAGTCTAGAAAAACAGGTCTTCTCTGGTTCTCATTTAATGAATAGATGCACCTGTGCCAAGGCTTTCCTGGGCAAAACTTGGAACACCTGAATGTTCTATCGTAGATAATTGCGCTCTGTGTTAAATGTTTCAGCAAATTTGTACCATTTCACCACAGCACTGCCATGAGAACCTTTAAAAAAAAAAATCAGGAATTTTAAAATCTCTTAAAAGTTTAAGGCAGACTTTTAGGATAGCTCAGAAGTTGCTCCGTTTCTATTTCCTTAAAATTCCTAATACAAACTTGCATTCTTCTTATGTTTGACACAGGGAAGTATCACTGAGGCTGCTGAGTTCTAAGGATGCAAATCATGTATTGCAATAGTTTTTTCCTATTCATTATTATGTAAACATCTTCCTAAAATTATTCTAATGTATGCAAGTACTTTATTACAGAGGGTTCTTTTTAAAAAAACTATTGAGACAGCATAGCCAGTTTTAGATTTTCTAAAAGTGTCAGAGTTCTGCAGTACTCAGAATGCATACAACCACCAGGCACTACCTAGGAACTTCTGACACAGGAGAATTTTCAGCTGAAAATTTAATGCTCCTAAACTGTGTTGTATTCATTACAGAATTTATTTAGATCTTCCTCTCCTTCAGAAAACTGAACAAACCACGATCAACATTTTGCACCTAGCAATATATATATATTCTACAGAATCTGAATCCAAATAATTTTAAATAATTAATATAAATTATCTCATCTACAAAACATCCAAATACTCTATAAAGCCACTGTTGGAAAACTTTCGGACAAAACTGATCTTTTGGAGCACTAGGAATTCCAGTGACACAAAAATAATAATTAAATTACTATTTTGGGTGTTGTCACCCTAACTATAGTAAATTAAGTGTTTTAAGAAACATTTAAAAAAAGCTGAGGATAGCAGAGCAATACTCTATTAAACCGAAAGAGAAATAATGGTTATTAAAACTTCATTCCTCCTTCCTGAATTGTTTTATGCAGAATTCTTTGAACCATTGTACCAAAGATGTCATATTTTTTTTCTGGGAATGCTTGTACTGCTATGATTTATTTTCACTATCAGAATGATATCAATGAAGTAGTAACAGCAGCCTGAAGAATCATTACACCTTGAACCAACAGGAGGAAGGCACTAGAAAAAAATTCTTCAATGACATGATATGTTTTCAAGATTACAGTTTCTCAAGATAATTTGAGTCTTATGTTTACTGGAAAACGCATCTTTGCCGAACATCGAATTCCCCATCAAGCACCTTCTGGTAGTGGATCAAGTGGATCACAATTTATAGGAAGAGATGTCAGAGGTGCTTAAACATGTATGAATAACTTATTTCCTCTGCCTTTAAAGTCAAAGGACTCAAACCAGCTTTCTCCTGGACAACTTCAGCTAACTTCATACGGATTTCATCCTAACTTCTCTGACTGTGAACTCTCAGAGAAGCTAGAATATGTAAACCCACCAGCATTAAAAGGGCAGCTGTTGTGTATAGTCAATGAACTTGTACCTATTACTTAATTTTAACTTTTTCCCCAGGTGTAATACAAAATTATCCCTCACCATACCAAACCAGATGCCTCAATAATTCTTTTTTTTGGTGGTGTGGGGACAGTTTTTGTGGGTTTTTTGTTTATTTGTTTTGTTCATTTTTTAAATTCAGCAACCTTCTGTTTGAGATGGTAGAAAAATGAAAGCTTAAATGCTTTAGGACAAAGAAAAGCAAAATAAAGCACAAATAATGAAATGTTTTCTAATGAATAAATGTACTTATTTCCTTTGTTCCAAAACCACAGAAGCTTTGTGGAAAATAAAGTAAAAGTCAAAAGAATGATACTTTCATTAATCTATTAAGATGAAGTAACCTAGTGCAGAGAAATCAAAATTTCAGAGTATATTGAGAAACCAATCTCTGATGTATTATTCCTACTCTACTTGTCAAATACCTTGTTGTTAAAGATAGTATAAATTATTTTTATTGAAGTCCTGGGTTCTTCAGCTACAGCTATGATGCTACGCTTTGCTGAATATAAAATAATATATAATATAACACAACAGAGAGCCGATTGCTAAGCTTACTGAATAATAAGCACACAGTAACTTGAAGTAAAGGATTGAAATCCAACTGGCATATTTTTTTTTCCCCTCACTTCCTACTCTCTGTTTCAGAATGTTGAAGGCATTTTAAGAACTCCATGTATTCAGACCGTGCTGAGCCCCCACACAGGAAAAGAAGGAGTGACAGGATGATTTTTCTTATATCATAGGTAAGGAAATAGAGTAGAGAACACAGCCAGACTAACCAGTGTTACTTCTTAAGTATTCCAACAGCAGCCCCACTAAGTGACCCTTGAACAGCTCCACTAAAGCAGTAAAACACTGTTAGTACTGGAGCGTTTTACCTCCCAGTCTTGAAGTGTTTTCCTGTTTGAGAACATAAAAACACACTAAATGTTAAGGACACATAATCTGAACTATAGCGAAGACTACTTGTTGTTTTCATTGTCCCAAAGACCCTTGTTTATTCCTTAGGAGAAATGCAGGTTTGACAAGCTCTTGCGTTCTGAAAAAGTCTTTCCCTTCCATTTACCCTTAGTTTCTGGTACGGGGCCATGGTGGAACAGCATTACCTAAACCTGGCTGGTGAGAGAACAGGACAGGAAGAAATTTCAGACCCTCAGTAATTACCTGCACCTTGTGTGAAAACTCCCAGACAACCACGCCGAGTCTACCAGACGTACAATTGGGACCTGATTATGCAGCTCTTATACTCCTTAATTCAAGAATATCTCAAAACACACACAAACACATTTCCTCGTAACAACCGAAAAATGAGCACATTTCCCCAAAACAGACTTTCTCCTAATACTTACAATTCAAAATACCCTCCTGCAATGACTGTATGGCAGTAACAGCTTGCATAAGCAATTCAATCCTATTTGTTTTATAACAACAATTCATACACCCTTACACACAGAGGTTTTCCAATGTTATATTCGCCTAATAACCAGTCAGCTTTTAAGGTGGGGGAAAACAAGAGAACTATCTGAACTGCTTAAACAGGACTCAAAAATGGAAGGGCGTGATTTCAATTAAACTCCAAAGCCCAATTTCTGTTCAGGAGTACCGTGTGGCAGTTCATGTAAGGCACAGTTATTCTTAATTTACAAGTAAAATATACAGTATCTTCTCAAGTTTAAACTCTAAGAAATTAGCCTTCCAGATTCAAAATATGTGGAGTTTGCAAGACCTAGAATACTATTTAAAAAGAATTCACATGTACATATATATCCCTGTAGTTTTTTATGTCCTTTAAGCAGTGGTATAAAACTGACCGGCTATTCCAACTCTACCTGTGGAAGCTGTAGGTTTTTTTCTAACCTATCCTTTTGTTATACGAAATTTTAACCTATCTATTTTAGAATTTTAGACTAAAAATTCATAAAGAATATGGGATTTAAGTAGCTTATGATCTCTTTAGTGCCTCTGAGCCTTTCTGTATTTCCCAAAGCCTCAGGCTCCTGCCAGAGCTATAGGATACTACATGTTGCTATAGATAATATACAGAACACAGGGCTGGTTGAGCTACCCAGCTCACAAGAGCTCCCTCTGCACCTTAGGAGAACCAAGCAGAAAAATTTCAGCATCTATCTTATTGTGTAGATTATCTAATTATACCATGATGGCAAACTAAGACAATGTTTGATCAAATATTGAGTGATACAATCACAAAAAATGTGGAATTTTTAGTTGCTGATAATTTGTGAGTACAGATATCTGTAGAACAGAGAAAGAAACAGACTGAAAAAGATTGCTAAAATTTAATAATTCCAGCTGAAAAAAAGAAAATCTGTAAGTCCCTGAACCAACAGGATAGTCATAGAATATAGGACCTAAACTACTCTGCCAACTTAGATCCACAATGAGATTCTGGCCTCACTGAAACTTTATGGCAAAGTATCTGCTGACTTGCAACAGGACACGGTTTCTCCTGTGAAGCACAGGCAGCGGTCCCATCCTATTTGCATTTAGGAATATGAGGGTACCACTCCCTTACATGAGGGGGCTCTAGTTGGGTGAGTACCTCTGGAAGCACACCTGTAAATGTCTGTGATGATGATGATGATGCCCCATACCCTTGCTCCACATGCCGTGGTAGCTCAGCAGCCACTGATTGCATCGTCCCAGTGCCCGAATTCCTCTCCCAGCAGCTCATCCATCTCACTCCTGCACTGGGCAGCGTGGAGCACAGGTAACTACAGCACAACCAGAGTCATGGCGAACACGGTAATGCTACGTACAGACCCTTCCTGACATTATCACATCCAATTTCCTTCCAATATTTCATGGCCATCAAGCATGATGATGAGAAGAGAATTGGTCAGATCCCCACAAGGATTTAGAAAGGATTTAAGGGCTATAAAGGTTTTTCTGATCAAAAAGTGGAAATCATTAAGTTCCTCTTCCCCCTCCCCTGGAATGCAAAGAAGTAGCCTCAAGCCAATTTCAAATGTTGCTGAATTACTTTAAAGGCTTTGCACATGCATTAAAAGCTCCCTGGACAGTTCTGCTTTCACCCATGCTCAGAAGTTTCAATATCTTGCAAGCTGAGCAGTCCCCACCGATTTTATGGATGATTAATAGAGGTGCAAGGGTTTATGCATTAGCAGACCCTGTAGCAAGGAACTGACCATTCTTTTTCTTCTCTAACAAGCTGAGAGAAATCTTGTACTACCTCAGGTTTTTACCCCATCCAAACACAATAAATAAACAGATGCTTTCCTTGGCTTCAGCAAAGTATGAGGAGACCCTTTCTTATTCCAAACCAGTTTTCCTCTGAATGGTTCAGGCTTCCCCCAGCAGATGCCATGACATACTGTCTCAGAGAAAGAAAATGAAAATCTCAGTTTTCAGCCTAGCTAAATGATTTACAGCTTACAAAGCTATATAAAAGGATCACTGATTCTTCCTCATTTTCATTGCTCTATTCTTTAAAAACCGTGGGGAAAGGTGTTTTGTTTACACATCTTTGTGCTGAAAGATTCACAGCCACATCTGTCTTTGTGGGCTGAACTACTGCACTTAACAGGGAGGGCTGAAACCACCCCCGAGTCCCTTCAGGATCCACACATCACAGAATTTCCCTGCTAACCACAGGTACAAAAACGTGAGAAAATTCCTTAAGAGCAGAAAGTCATGCAAACACAAATGCAGGCTAGTTTGGAAGAGAGACTAAGTGATTTTCTGCATGTTAAACTCTGAATGCTCATTTACAGTGCTCTTTAGGACAAACTCAACCACATAAAAAAAATAATGCAATGTTATACCTGTAAGAAAAATTAACTCAAAAGACAGTTAAATCTTATTTCAATTGTGATTTCTTGTTTATTTTTTATATTACAGAACCATAGTGAGCTGTCTTCAAACTTTACATCAAATAAACTGTTAGATATTATTAAAAAATTATAAACCAGCCAACTGCTGAGGGTCACTTTGGAATGCTTTAACACATGCCAAGTACTCTTCTCTTTCTCTCATTAGAGAAACAAGCTCTGCTGTCGACAAAGTTTAGATGTTTGGGTGGTTTACAGGGAGATGGAAGAGGATATGAGTTCCAAGTATCCTCTACAGAATGAAAAAAAATAATTTTGTAATACTAAGTAAACAATGAAGCTATACATTAATAATGTGCTTAAGTGCCAAAAACCATCAGTGTGCAAGCAGTACAGCAGAACTGAGCCATGATAGCTTTGTGAATCCTTGGGATACTTCCTAAAGGATGTGAGAATGAATATTTTAAAAGTGCTCAGTGCATCATCACCTCTGACTACGAGACAAATCACAAGACACATCTTAACAGAATGTATTACAATTTATAACTTGTGCAGACTTTTTGAGATTTAAATTTTCAACGGGCTGAAAAGAAAACCTCGAAAACAAGCAGTTCTGCAAAATCCCTAAGTACAGGGAGCCTGTTTTGCTGCTGTGCAAAGCAGCCTGTTTATCCTTCAGTACCAGCACCAGGAGCACCACCCAGCACAGAGACCTGAGATGAGGAAGGCAGGATTTTTAGCCTAGTTCTGACTGCGTGCTCGTGTGCTCTTCTGGGTAACTAGCCCCAGAACTTTGTGCAAAAGTATTTCCACAATTATAACTTGCACAAATACAACTTGGAAACCCCTTGATATCCATGTGTTATCTTATTAGATATTTCTTACTCATCCTTTACTTTTGTTTTATAGCTCTGAATCTCTCCTAGACATCTAAACCAGGTTTTTACACCCTTGATATGAAATGAGCACCACTGTCAGGAAACAGCTTCAGAGACAGATCCTTAGATGGAATAAACTAACACATCTCTTGCCTTTAACAGAACTATATATATATTTAGATCTGTTCAGACACTATTGTAGAACCCTTTCCCAATCCTTCCCTGTTCTGAAAATGCTCAGTGCTTTCCTTGCCACCAAACTGGCAGTTCACACCGTTTCCTTGGCAGTCAGAAACCTTCATTAGTATTTTTGAAACCACCTCCTGCTGTTTTCTCCAGGCTATCTGGCAGCAGAAATACCAGCTGGATTGAACAAATGGGCAAGCTGACAGTACAGGGTGAAAGATTCAGGTCTTCAAGAAACAGTGAAGTGACAGGGATCTGGAATATCCTGGAGGGGGGAAGATGAGGATGGACAAAAGTTCTGGCATGAGCTCTAGTTCTACCTTTAGCCCATGTTCTTTCCTTTTCTGTTTAGGAGTTTGTATAAATGAATTTAAATGTTCGCTATGACCATGAAGTCAGTGTGCTAACCACCAGGCTGAAAAACCTATTGCTGTGTCCCAGTCCTGATGCAAGTAACTCTCCACCTTCAAGAGTCTAATATATTTCAATTAATTTCTTCCTATTACTATTATTTATATCTCTTCAAATCGCTTTCTGTAATTTCCCCTGTCAGTTTAATGCTGATGTTTTTAAAATACCTGTAGACATTGCACTCATGTGTCAAATAAAAGATCTCCAAAACACAGGATATGAATATGTTTGCTAAGCTTCATCACTTCTGGCCACATGCTGAAATGCTGCTGCTCAAGCACAGTTTCCTCTGAAGCCCAACAGGAGCATTTCCCGTGCAAGAAATTCTTTACCAGGCCATTTGTGAATTAAAATGGCCGGCAGTAAACCTTTTAAGTTCCCACTTACTATAATTGCTTGTTGCTACTAGCCCAATTGAAATCAATATGGTAATAACTAATTTAATTTGTATTGAAGCAGAAACTGCCTTTCATTCTTCTGTAATGAC
>VZRE01002243.1:0-79110 GCA_013396775.1 Cephalopterus ornatus
TCTCTTCCTCTTCTCTTCCTCTTCTCTTTTCTTATTGAGATTCCAAAATGTATGATTTTGGTCAAACACATGTAAAAGTTATTCAATCCATCTGAAAACTTCTAAAGATTTTTTTCAAAGCAGAAATTTTTCAACACTAAAAGTAATTTTTAAAATGTTAAACATTTTTTATCATATGCTTCCAAATTGTTCTGCTCATTACCTTTAACATTCTTATTTAATGCAATCTACTGCCACTGTTCTTTCCTCCCCAAAATCCCATGAATATTTACCCACAGCTAGTCCTAAATTCATACCAAAAAATCTTTGTTTTCTCATGCTGTCACAGTTTATCATTTAGTCATGTATTGAATATGTACCATGTGTCTGTATCTGTACATAGAATAACTCTATAATGCCTTAAATAAGGTTTGACTGTGTCTGCTGCAACCAATATCTAAAGATGTGATATTTAAATGTTGTACCTGAAGAAAGAATAAGGGAAGGACTTGTGCTTGCAGAGCTACACAGGACAATTCCAAGGAAAGGAAAATTAAAATGAAAGGTGCTGAAAACACTGGGATAATCCAAAACACCTCTTCCTTTCTACAAAGCAGGTGGTGTTTTACCAGTTTTCACATTCCCCACTGGTGTGTTTTCCACACAGAGCTTCCAGTGATAAATTGCATTTCATTGGCCGACTTCTTTCCCAAAGCAAAGCACCAAAGGAGGATTTCTGAGCAAGACGAGCCCGGATAAACAGTCTGCCTTCATGGCATTTGTGTGAGAGCCTCTGCTCAGCGCTGTGTTTATACACATTCTGTGCGTGGCAATCCATCAGCGAGTGTTACATATGAACACTTCAAAACAGAAGCAGCAGTGCACTGTTTACTACAGATTCAAACTTTGGCAAATAAGCCCCACCAGGCATCTCTTGGAAAAGCTATCAGAATTACTTCTGTTTTCTTGCTTGAGATGAAAAGCCCCCTATTGGCTGCCAATATTTGTATATTTTTACATTTGGATTATCCGTGCGCGATTCACCAGGCAGAGTTGGTCCAGGAGAAATAACAGATTTGTGTGCCCAGAAACACACATTTGGAGCACTGATAGCCTTTTTCTACCCTACTGTGGGAAGCTTCCTGAGGAAGGAGGCCCTAAAAACGCTGTAAAGATTTCACAAGTACAATGCTCCCTCTGGAAGGGCGGAAGCTATAAGGATTGGAAAGGTCTGCATATCTGTATTCCGTGGTTTCAAAGGATCCAGTTGTACCCAGCTGTGTCTGAGACTACGTTCTTTGTCTGCCTTTCAAGATGGCATTGCAGGGGCTTTCCAGCAAACATTCCCTGCATCACACCAGTGCTGCTGCCTACCCTTAAATCAGCCCGGGGAGGAGAAGATGCTGCTGGAGATACTCTTTACAAGAGCTTTAACTCTCAGCACTACTCTGCTAAGCCATCATCTGACAGACTGTGGGGCACAGACAGTGGGAACCTGGGGCTGAGTAGGAGGACAGTTGATGCTCTTGTGATCTCTGTTTGCGTCCCTGCTTCAGATAAGTTTGGTTTTTGACATCAGTGCTGCGTTCAGAGGCAGAGCAGCTCTCTGGCTCATCCTGCTGGAAAGGCCCAGGAGGCAAGTGGGAAAAAATTACCAATAAAAATCCGGCTCAAAAGCTGAATTTTCATTCTGATTTGACATTAATTAACTCTAGTCTCACAATATTAGGCTAACTAGACAGGTGCATGAGAAAATTACCCTGTGTTCATTTGAAGGATCAGGCCATCAAAGTCCTTGCTGTGAGGGACAGTCTTCCCCTATGTAAATCGTCACACTGGCTTTGAAAGGCCAGCTCATGTCAGTGAGAATTGATAGGTCTGGTCCTAAATTGATATTCTCAGAATGCATTTGCCATGATTAAGATTTTCACGTTATCATTTGATCAATTGATTGATGCATACACACATATTTTCTCTCCCAAGAGAAAACGAGATAATAAAGAATTACTGATGAATGAGTGATTACACATCTTTTTTACACCAGGAATTTTTATCAAGTACTTAGAGATGAATATAAACCAATGTAAGTAATAAACAATCTTCATAAAAAGCATGTTGCTGGGAACGCACTTAACTTATCAACACTATCATATCTAATTTTAGCAATGCTATTTAGATTATTACACATACTCTGGACAACATATTACGTTAGATAAGATTCTCAGAGAGATTTTTATAATAAATGGATGGCAGCAGAATTTCCATCTTAACATAAAGACTTATTGCTTGGCATTCAGATGGATTCTGTAATCTCAAGCTAATTGTTATACATTGAATTACCACATTTAATCATTAATGCTGCAGGGAGGCAGACATGAACAGATCATTGAAACTGGAATATGACTGTGGATTATTAACACTACTATCCATTTTATCTTTCTGGATGGACCTTCCAGTGTTGGTGCAGTATCTGCTATATAAATAAAGCATTTTATTTCCATGCTGCTGCAGTGCAAGATATCACAGAATCCCAGGATGGCTCAGGCTGGAAGGGCCCACAGTGGCTCATCTGGTCCCACCTCCCTGCTCCAGCAGGGCCATCCCAGAGCACACGGCACAGGAGTGTGTCCAGACAGCTCTGGAACATCTGCAGGGAGGGAGACTCCACAACCTCTCTGATCTCTGTTTAGTGTTGGGTCACTGCCCAGCCAAGAAGTTCTTCCTCATGTCCAGTGGAACTCCCTGGGCATCAGTTCCTGCCCGTTCCTCCTGTGCCATTCCTGGCCCCCCCGAGCAGAGCCTGCTCCATCCTCTGCCCCCTCCCTGCAGCCCCTGACACACCCTGGGGAGGGCCCCTCTCAGGGTCTGCTCTGGAGGCTCAACAGCCCCAGCTCCCTCAGCCTTTCCTGCTCCCAGAGATGCTCCATCCCTTGGGCATCTCCGCAGCCTGCGCTGGCCCCGCTGCAGGAGCTCCCTGTCCCTGCTGTGCTGAGGAGCCCGAGCTGGGCCCAGCCCTGCAGATGTGCCTCCCCAGGGCTGGGCACAGGGGCACGATCCCCTCCCTGCCCCGCTCCAGTGCTCTCCCTGATCCCCCCAGGGCACCACTGCCCTCCCTGTCCCCAGGACACACTGCTGGCTCAGGGACAGCTCCTTGTCCCCCAGGACCCCCAGGGCCTTCTCCCAGAGCTGCTCCCCAGCAGGTCCCCCCAGCCTGGGCTGGGGCCTGGGGTTGTTCCTGCCCAGGGCAGGACCTGCACTGCCTTTGTTGGACTTCAGGCAGTTCTTCCCTGCCCATCTCTCCAAGCTCCAGAGGCCCTTCTGAAGGGCTGCCCAGCCTTTGGGGGGACTGGCCACCTCTCCAAATTTTTTGCTGTCAGGCTATTTTTTGTTACATCATAGTATCAGAGCCTGACGTAACTTTACATTCTGAAGGTGAATGGAAATTATTCTTTATTTCTTTCTATTAAAATAAGTATTTTTACATCTATATTTTTACTGTGTTTTTAATGTCACTTCTGTCACTTTCAAAATTCCCAGTAAGAAAAAGCCCTTCCCTCGGAATTACAAAAATCCCACTCACATACATTGGTTTTTCCTAGTTCTTGTTTCATGTCTTCATATACTCAAATGCTGTAGTGAATTGCAAGTTCTCCCTGCCTACTTTGGTAGTCAAGAAACTTTGGTTTTCCAAACAATTTGCAAGCTAAATTTAGGCTGTTAAAATTAGTCTGTCTGCCTGAGAGGGATGCCTGGAGAAACTGGGATTACGGGAATGACAGATGGGGTGTACTATTATATTAATCAGTAAGGCCCACTGGCAGCAGAGTCCCTCAGTGAGCCCTTTTCCCTGCACACTGTGCTGCACCTCTATCTATCTATCTATCTATCTATCTATCTATCTATCTATCTATCTATCTATCTATCTATCTATCTATCTATCTATCTATCTATCTATCTATCTATCTATCTATCTATCTATCTATCTATCTATCTATCTATCTATCTATCTATCTATCTATCTATCTATCTATCTATCTATCTATCTATCTATCTATCTATCTATCTATCTATCTATCTATCTATCTATCTATCTATCTATCTATCTATCTATCTATCTATCTATCTATCTATCTATCTATCTATCTATCTATCTATCTATCTATCTATCTATCTATCTATCTATCTATCTATCTATCTATCTATCTATCTATCTATCTATCTATCTATCTATCTATCTATCTATCTATCTATCTATCTATCTATCTATCTATCTATCTATCTATCTATCTATCTATCTATCTATCTATCTATCTATCTATCTATCTATCTATCTATCTATCTATCTATCTATCTATCTATCTATCTATCTATCTATCTATCTATCTATCTATCTATCTATCTATCTATCTATCTATCTATCTATCTATCTATCTATCTATCTATCTATCTATCTATCTATCTATCTATCTATCTATCTATCTATCTATCTATCTATCTATCTATCTATCTATCTATCTATCTATCTATCTATCTATCTATCTATCTATCTATCTATTTACCTATCTATCTACTATCAATCAAGAGTTATGTCACGCTCGTTCCAGCAATAGAGCATTCAAATTTGACACATAAAGCATGAATTGTTCTTAAAGGATGACCATATTTAGTTAGCTGAATGAATAATATCAATTATCATTAGTATACCACAAGTTTGAAGGAGACAATCTGAGCTGTGTTGCACTAACTCTGGCAACGTACAGCTGGTGAACATTTTTCTACGTGTTTAAAATAAATTGGTAATCTTTTTAGATTTAAAAAAAAAAATAAGGAAAACACAATGAAGGACGCTCCGAGACCATTTATGTTCATAGAGACATGAGATGAATTTTTTTATTTGTGAATAACTGTTTAAGGATTTAATCCTAATATAACATTCCACAGCAGATTTAGAAGAGCGATTAGGCATCAGAAAATGCAGGAAGGTTCAGTTCTCACTGAACTCAGGGAAATATGTGAGTTATTACCCCAATTCTATGGTAAATCTGCAGATAAATCCATTGTGTTTCTGACTGCTTTGGCTGCATTTTCATCCCTGAGAGCTTGACTTGTTCCAGACTTCTTGGAGTTGGTGACTGGTGAGGAGAGGAGTTGTGATCCCTGCCAGTGAAAGCATTTTCTGTCCCGTCTGTGCTGCTCACAGCAGGAACAGCCAGCCTGGTGGTGTGAGCCTGTGTCTCTGCTCCCCTGTCCCTTACAAGATTCCTGTCACCTCTTCTCTCTTCTGTGCCAGGTGGGACATGGACCTGCCTGGTCCCTTCATCCACGGCAGCATCATAAACTGCTGAAAGCTTTTTAAACCTCCCTACTTGTGGTGAATCTGCAGCTTATGCCTAAATCACCATATACATGGGGCTGTAGGACTGCCCATTTTATTCAAGTTTTGAGATGATTCCCAGTTCCAGTTGATCTGAAGATTTTTCCATCCATCTGTGCACTCAGTTTTTGTCACAACAGGATAATTTGCCTCATACCTGTTCACTGGATTCAGGTGCCTGTTCAATATATTTATCTCACTTCAGCAGAATTGAGACACCTCACTCTTTTTGAGGAAATACTGGGCTTTTCTTATAAATCTGTAATTTTCAGTTTGAAGAAACACTTGTACCTTCAGGGAGCATTGTATTCTCTTTTCCCAGTGCCTTTTAATTTTGTTTATTTTCTCAAGTACCAACAAAAATATGCTGTAGTACTGTAAGAGTCTCTTGTCAAATCCAAAGAATGTATTTTTACCAAGTAAGAGCTTTAGTTTGCCATGGAAATGCAATATGATATAATTTATCTAATCTATGCTCAAAATCTCTGTAATGTTATAGTAAAAATTTTCCTTAGGAAAAAAAAGAAAGAAAACTAAAGTAGAATTGCAATAAACTATTCTTTATACATTTGAACTCTGAGAAGCCTCTTTTAAATCACCTAATAAACCCAGGACCAACCATATCTTCATTTGCTCATTAGGTACTCAGTTTAAAAGAAGGGAAAAAAATCAATACTTGTTCCTGTCTCATTTCTGAAGAATGGCACTGAGCCATTCGAGGGCTGGAATGCCTTCAAGTGAGTGACATGCTCAGATAAAGTTCAAAACCTCAATATCACCTCAGCTCATTTTGAACATCAGTCACAGGATTCTGATTTTTGATGGAACCAGAATTAAAGCAGAGGGAGACAGGGAAGCACACACTGTGCTGGCAGAAGAATGGATACAGCTTGGAGAAGGGAGAAATATTCTTGCCATTCTTTAGCAAAATTCTATCACAAAACAAAAATCTTGATTGTTCTCAGAGTTCATTTTTATTCCTATAGCTGTTTGGGCAGTGAGATTATAGATATAAGGCAGATGTTAAGATTGCACTTATGTGAAATAGATAAGATCTATTAAAGATGCAAATCAGCTTAAAATAAAGTTTTAGATATGATATCTTACACAATATTCTAAGGATTTATTTTTACTGCTTTCAAGTGCCCATATCTAAGAGTGCAGAGAAAGAAGGCAATACTGCTGTTACAGGATCTGTGCTCTTGGAAACAGTGTCTGAAAAGCTCTACTATGGTGCCTCAGTTTAAAAAAAAAAGATATTGACAAACTGAAAGGGCATTCAGGACTGAGGCCTTGGGAAGGCTGATCAATGAGAAAAGGCTTAAATAAATGAATATGTATGGCTTGTCTTAAAGGTGACTTTTCCAAAACTTTGAATCACATCACTGTTAGATCCTCTTCTTAGGATGATTCTGGGAGAAAGTAGCAGACAAAGCTACTTAAAGGAATTAAAAATTAATTACCTAAGTGTATAACTACATTCATTAAAGAAGAATTTTTCCTGTTCAAAATGATCATAGAAGTATGAACTTGTTGTAAACAAGTCATGCAATTATATTATTACTAGTGTAAATGATATGTACTGAATGATTTAATAGAATTTCTAGCATCTGACTTGATAAAAGTATCAAACAAATGGACTTAATCATTCACTGGATACAGTGAAGGTCAATTTAGGACACAGGCAGGGCCAGTGCTTCTGTACTGCAGAGTCTGACTGGTTTCCAGATGGGACAGAGAACTTTAAAAGGGCACTTGTTAAAACTGAATCACCAATATTATTGTGGTAAGGAGGATATTTTAAATTTTTTTCTTCAATACCTTGGGATTTTTTGAAGGAAGGGTTTGTATATTCAAATAACCTTTAATATACATGTTGCATCATAGGAAATTGTGTCCTAGCACTCAGGTCTTCGAATGTTCAAGAGAGGAATTAGTCAAAGGGTTATGAACTTTAGGACACCTTCAGAAATCTGTCCTTTTTTTTTTTTTTTCACTCATTTATAGCCACAGTCCTCTCAGAGAGCACCAGTTTAATTTCCTTCCCAGACAGTGTCCAGGGGGATTCCCAGCCCAGGAGCTTCCAAGCTTTGCTATTCCTTGGGTGGGAGTATGAGTATGGACTCAGTACCGCCCTTTGCCCTCACCAGCAGCGTGATTTGGCATAACTTCAGCCTTGACGAGGTGTCTGGAGGGGCTGGCAGGGGATATGTTGCCTGTGAACTACAATCTGGGGCAAACTGACTCAAGCTCTGCCCTCTCAGCCCAGGCTTTAAAAACTGGAGCTCAGATTTACGCTGCCTGTGCTCACTGTACTTCTCCCCTATAAATTTCTTTGTTGTCTGCAGAATTTGCTTTCTGCCGCAAATGAACCCTGGGAGAAGAAACAGCATTTTCTACACATCCAGCTCTGACTAATGCCACCTTTGGTCCCAAATTCTAACTTGTCACCACCCTGCCTGCTAATGCAGGTGCTCAGCAGACAGACACATGATGCCTCTTAGAGAGGATTAAAATGCCTATCTCTGAGAGACAAAAAGGGAATACTTTAATGTTTAATATTAAATCATTCTCCTAACTGGAGCAAAGCTATAAAAACAACAATAATAACAGACTCCTAGAGGAGCTGAGATTCAGTCTTTATCTGACAGAGGAGAATATGCAATTATAAAGCTATCAAAGCTTTGAAACTATAAATATAATTAAGACTAAAGATATGCAGAGAAAAATAGTGATGTAAACTCTTCTCAGCTTTAAAATGACTGGATAGTGTTCCAATATCAGAGAATAATACAAAGGAAAACACTCTGCCATGGTAATAATATGATCCCACAACTCCCAGTTTGCATACAAGAGCATCCAGAATCTCAGATATTTCATCTCTGTTGTGCCTCTCTCTCTCCAGTCAACATCCATCTAGGAAGAGGCTTCACTAAGATTCACAGAGAATTTTAGCACCCATGTTTGCAACAGGGGCTCAGACTGGAGGGCTGAGAAAAGGAGCATTTGCAAGGCTGATGTAAGGAGGTACAGCTAGAAATCCTCTCTCTCAGCAGTCTGATGTGCTATTAATAAGTCACGAGGTAAAGCATATTAGGAGGTGAAAAATGCTGCTGTGAAAATTGTAAAAGCAGTTCTGTGAAAATAATGAATTTATCTAAAGGTACACTGTTCCATCAGTCCGAAGGACACAGGACAGCAGGATGGGAGAAGGCCAGCATAAATTAGCTGATGTTGTTTTATTTATCAGGGAGTGTTACCTTCTTTTCCTCACTTCTCTCTCTTTCACAGAATTCTCTGTTAATTCCTCTCGGGTACAGCCTTTCGTCAGTGTCAATTCATGTTCTGTTAAGTGCTGTGACACTGAATCAAGTCACTTTTCTCCAGCCATCCCTTTATTCTTCCCACAATAGTGTATCCTGCACTGCAATGCAGTAAAGTCTTGATCTCCTGCTTTGCAATCTTTCCAGATCTCTAATGACTGAGTCTTTGTTTTTGGTGTCATTTCCAGGGCCCTGTGCCTTCAGGATTAAATCTAGGAGCTCCTTTCCTTATCAAGCCTTTGATTTGTTCTCCTCTTCCCTAATTTATCAGAAGCAGTAACATTTTCACATATTTTCTTCTCTATATTTATTACTTTTAGCATTTACAGCATCTCTTTCCAGACTTATTCTGTCAGTATCCTATGACTCAACAAATGTTCTTGACCAACAAAAAATGACAAAAAATGGTGCCCTGCTCTCTTTATCCATCACTTTTACGCTCTCATCACTTGTATTTGTTGTTGATGCTCTAATTATTTTCTTTTCCTTTTACAACATAGCAATAATTACCATCTAATTCTCTTTTAGCCATCTTCTGAGTCCTTATTTCTACTAAAGTTTCCTCCCCCACCCCCTGCTTTTTAAAACTTTAAAAAATAATTATTTAAAATTTGTCTCGATGCAGTGGAGTTGTGATATCCACATTTAAAAATAATCATTTCCTTTATAGGCTGCTACAATCTCACTTAATGGTACCCAACATTCAGGCTTTCCAGCTTCGCTTCTCAGAACTTCAAACTTTTGGCCTCATGCAAAAGAGGCAGGTACATTTCATTCTACTTCCAGTAGATCTGAATGTATTTAAAATCATCAGCTATGATTTGGATTCTATCTTTTGGAATCTTCGGAACCATTTAAAGCTTGGTTTAAATTCTTGTTTTAAATTTAAATTCCAAAGGCAGTGTCCTGAAACTCTTAGATGTGAGATTTTCAAATAGCACTGCTGTTTCTCAGGGTGATAAAACACCTTTCCATTTTTAAGGGAGAATTTATGACCAGTTGTGGCCGTGGCTACTTTATGTTGAATACTAAAGCTGTGTCTCACCATAAGCTGGACTCCTCATGTTGATGGTGTAAAAGGGACAGTTTTAGGATACCAGCCTCCTGTCTGAGGTCTGTGCCAGCCTGGGGTGAGTGTCCTATCACAGCTCCACAGTGCCAACCGGCTCGTCTCCATGCCACACAGTTTGACTGGGAAGTGAGTAAAGCATTGCTGGGAAATGTTCTGGAAACTGGAGCATTTAAGGATAAATTAATACCTTTTGTTTTTCCCCATTTCAGTTCGAGTCACCTATTCAGCTCAACGCAGAAGCTTGGAAAGGAATTAAAAGAGAAAGACCCTTCAGTCAGACACAGGCTCAGGTGAGCAGGAAATTTTGACTGTTTCATCATCTGACCCATAGGAAAAGAAATCGATTGATTCCTCAGACTGTTCCTATGGAAAACCCTTGCTCTTATTGGCAGAAATTACCATGGGAAAGGTATTTGCACTATAGTAGCCAAATAGTTATGCAATTTGGACCAGAAAGTTATTTTTGGGATGTATTTAGGATGGTATTTTGGATGTACTTGGCATGTATTTGGGATGTATATAGGATGTATTTGGAATGTCATGAAACTGATCCCTGTGAACATGACCTGGTATAAGACCTTAGTCCTCATGGGTTTGGGGATGCAAGACCTTGAGAGGGTAGAATTTTAGTAACTCTGAAAGAAAATCTGTATCCAAAGAGGTAGTGAAAAGCTCATCCTAATTATTCATATCAAGCTGAATCTGTGGGCTCACTTCTGTGACTTTCAGTTTTTTCACCTCCGGGCTCATAAGCCATCACACAATACCTATTCTCTGTGCACGAAGTCATTTTATAGCCTCCATCAGCTTTTTGAAAACCAAACATTAATATCATGATTATAATCTTGGCTGATGCTGCAAACACCAGGGTATTTCTCTAATTATTTGAAGTTATCTGGAAGCATTCCTTGGTTTATTGTAATAACCATCTTGGTACACAATATTGGATATACCAACAGTAATACACTCACCAGGGTTTGTGAATGCAGGTTAGTTAAATAACATTTTTATTGAACAAAACCAGAGGGAAATGGGGTTTTTTGCCAGCTTTCCATACGAGAGAAGTTGATAGCACCTGAATGGGTGGTATGAGAGTTTGCCATATTCAAAAACTTCAGGGATTCTAGGAAAGAAGCAGATTAATATTTTGATGGAAGAAAATGCAACAGAGGGAGATAAGGAATCAAGATAATTTTATGGCAAAAACTGTAATTTTCTGCAGGACAGAATACCTGGTCCACCTCCCCTTCCTCCCTCACTCTTCAAACAACATTTTTGAAGAAAAATGCTGGTTCAAAATGGTACCAAATGCACTTTTTCAGTAAAATTCCAGCTGACAAGGTTCCGGAAGGGCAACAGCAAGCTGTCAGTAAAAGGATGGGACAATTAGGTGGAAATGCTACTTCATGTCAGCCTCTGGTACAACTAATGACATTTTGCACTTAAAAAAGATGCAACTGAATTCTGAGTGACACTGGCTGTGGATACAAGCTGGCATCGCTCCACAGACTTCAGGAGAGCTACAGCACCTAAACCCAGCAGGCAACGAGGCAGCTGGTCATAAATTGTCCATGAGACTTTTTTTCATGGCTTTTTAAAAAAGGTTATGCTGCTTGGGCTAATATTTAGTCAAGGTCTGTGCGAGGGCAGTATTAGAAATTCAGTTCAGCTCTCTCTAGCACTCAGACTTAGGGCTTTGATCAGGCTTCTGCTTAAAGTGCCTGCAAACCAGTTGTGATTTGGAGACTAGGAAGAGCATTGCATATAAAAAGGAAAACAATAGTTGGCTCTAAAATTGCTCTCCAGAAATCTGTCACTTAAACCACAGAAACTTGAGCTTCAGGGGGATCTTCATGTTTGACCTTGACCTTATTGTCACCCCTGAATAAGCCCCCAAGTGACATCACTCTACAAAGCTGATGGCTCAACCCAGTTGAGATCCATAGTCTAAATGCTACTCCACATTTCTTCCTTCCTCAGATTTTTTTGTTCACTTGCCGTTGATCCCCAAACAGGAAACTGCTTCTAACCAGTGTCTTTTTCCTTGAAAACCTGGCTGCTGTTGTCCAAGCCACTAGCTGCTTTTTCTAGCTCACATTAGTTTAATTATTATCCTGTTTAGCCTAAATATGATCCCTGGCTGGAGGGCTGGGGAGTTCTTCCAGCTCAGAGTTAAAGCACTCATTTGGAAGTAGGTCTGTACTTACCTTCCTCCTCTATAGAAAATGTAACTGAATTTTATATTCCACAGAAATTGCATTCAAAAACAGAAAGGAGAAATGGGCCTTGGAGCAGGGACCAAACATAATGAGCACCTTGAACGCTGAACTGCAGAGTTATCCATCCTTTCTGACCTTGTGAGTTTGGAGCTTTTTTTCCTGCACAAAGGTACAGCTCTAAGAGAACAGCAACATTCCCCACCTCCTGAGTAGCCTTGTTTCTTGCAAGCCTTGTGTTTTGGGCACTCATCTGGAAGATAAAAGGTTAGGTTTGAAGTTCAGACAAGAGGGAATTCAATCTGTGCTTGCCTTTTATGGGGCAAGCATTCTCACCACTTGGCTATTTTACAGAAAAGAAAGACTCAGTGTCTCCTTCTTCAGCCGTGTTTTAAAAGAAAAAAATAGGAATACTGCTCAAAGGGACTGTGCTCCTGCTTTCAGCAAGGGGAGCGTGCCAAAGATCTGAGGCTCTTGGAGAGGACTAAAACCCAGAGTAGATTAATATTTAGTCATTTAACTTGCCCTTGGGTACCTGTTGATGACTAGAAGAGGAGTCCTGTTCAGCCAGTTGGCTACTTCAGTCCCACTGTGCAAGAGTTGACCCTCCCTCCGACTGCAAAGAACACCTCATGGAGAAGGTAAGACCCTCTTCCATAAGAGATTGTGGATTACACTCGATGGGCCAGGATCTTGGAAAATAGCCACTGCAGCCCCAACCCTTACCACTGTTTATATTCATAAGAGCATAGTTCAGAATGGGGATTTTCTGCATTTCTTGCTTGGTTTCGTTTGGTTTGTGGGTTTTTTTGGTTGTTGTTTTGCTTTTTACAGTCCTTGCAATATAATGGAAAATTTATTTTTCTTTCCTAAAATAATACAATTTAGGCCTACAAAAGGGAAGATGTGTTCATCTGCTGTAGCTCAACACAGACAAGACCCACAAAACTTTTGCACAGAAACCCTGACTGTGCCCAGAGATGTAGGAAACTGTACAGGCACCTATGAGACAGACACAAGGGTTGCTTTTAGGAAATGTGACACAGTGTGTTTACTGAAAAGCATCTCCACCTCATGAATATTCCAGGAAGTTTTGACCCCTTCAAAATTTCCTGTAATGATGAAAAAAAGCCGTTTTTTTTATGGGCTACTTTATTTTGACGTGTGATGCTTATATGATAGGTAGAGAAGCTTAGCAACACACACAGTATTAACTGCTGATGGCACTGATGACATAAATAGGCAAGTACCTGACTTATTCATTTATTTTTCAACCTTTTTTCTATTCTAAGGTATCCAAACATATTCAAATGTTCTCAGCACTTATGAAATAGAGCAAAGAGATAATATGAAGTAATGACTAGTGCCTAAAGAGTTGAAAAATACTTCTGATACTTCTTTTAACTGCAGGAAAGGTTCAGATTATGCTATTAGATTGAAAAAGATCTTATTGGGAAAACCATGAAGAATTAAGAACTAAAATAAGTGTTTGAATTAAGTAAAGAAACTGCATATTTTATTATGGCATGAAGGGGATACACTGTGAATGGCTGACATTTATGGTCCCAGACAAAGGAGGGAAAATGCTTACTCAGTTTCCCCAGAATCTTACAATAGAAATACAAATATACTGGCAAGATGGAACTTATCTTTTGCTTTAAGTCTTCCCAAAATAAAAAAAGAAAAAATTCTAAAGTGTCTTCCTTGCAATGAGGATAACGATGTGCAAAAATACCTGAGCACTCAGCTCAGACATGGACCCTCAGTACTTTCTACAAAATCCTGGCCAGACTTTGTAATACATAAGCATCAGTTCCAAGAGAACATCAGAAAAGCAAAAGCTTTATGTGCTGTTCTAGAATCCAGGAAAAAATGCATAGCCTTAGGCATTGTATTTAAATGAGCCTTCCAAGATCCTCATGAATGTTCGCTCAGACACAGTTTATCTACCAGGGGGAAACCAGAGATTCAGTTTCTCTGCCAACTTTCTTAATAAACATGAGCCACTGGCATTGTCCAAAATAGAGCAGATAAGCAGAAGTTGCACATCCCACTCATTACTATGCTATATTAAAGCTTAGCACAGTTGAGGGAACAACATTTCAGAACTTATTTACAATGATGGGAACAATTTAGTTTACAAACAAATGAGCAATAAATGTCCTTAACCAGGAGATTAAAAAAAAAAAAAATTAGTTTTTACAAAAATGTCAAAACACATTTATTTTAAGCATTGATTATCAAAGAAATGTTACTGCTTTGGGTGTGTTTAGTGGGGTTATTTATTTGTTTGTATTTTAATTAGCTAGTGCTCTGTGTGAAAGACCACTGCTCTTGGATGATACAATGCCTGACCAGTATTCCAGCTGACGTGAGCTCCTAAAAGCACTTGAACGCACTAGAAATGTTAAAATTTGCTTGGTTTTTACCCTTCCCACAGGACCAGTTAACACCATTCTCATCTTGTGGCAGCACAAAGTTATCAGTATTCAATGCAATCTTTTCCCAAAGCAGCATTGTTAATGTCAGACACTCTAAGCTCAGAGTGCAGATCTTTGATAGACACTCAGAACCTCAAAGTTTTGTTGGGTTCTCCAGCAAAGTGTCTGCTCAAAGCCTGAGTTTTTAAACCAGTTGTGGATCTCGGTGGAGACGTGCAGTCAGATTCACCACAAGGACACACGTCCTCCCCACTGACACCAGCAGGAGAAGGGCACCTCCAGGACCCCTCAAAGGGGGTTCAGAAGCAATTTTGTTGGTGACAACTGCTATAAAATCAAAGACTGTGGCATTGTTGTCCTAGACATTTGTCCTAGAGTGCTTTTTATTTACTTTATACTGCGGTATATATGTTACTTTAAATTTGTGAGTTACACTGCAAATCCTTTAAAAGGCTCTGAGAACCTGAGAGAAACAATGGCACTGAGCTGATTTAAGGCTGTTTTAGTAAATACAAGATTTTGTGGGAAGGAATTTTCCCTGTGTAACAGTGGGTGATCAGGACATCTGGATTTTATGGCATATGAGTCCAATTCTTTCCTCAGACACAGTCCTCCCTCACTGACTGTCAGGCATGGTCTCCATGCCTCCAACTCCTTGGAGGAAACCCAAGAAAAAAAACCACGAGGAAAACCCACAAGAAAGCAGAGGAAACCCAAGGAAAACCCACAAGAAATCAACCAAATAGTGATGCAGAGCATTTACAGAGCCCAGCCCTTTGTGGCTCTTCGGATTTCACATCACATCTGACAGCTCCGTTCTTCAGTGCCACACCCAGTCCATCACTTACTGCCTCAAACACCTCCACCGGTTCATTCACTTCCTTTTCTGCAAGTAAAATTAAAAAATTGCAGAGTGCCTTTTAACTCCCAGGTGTCTGTGAAACACCCGTGTGATTTGTAAACCCTGTCTTTAGGTCTGCTGCACCCCGAAGATCAGCTTTCATGGAACCATAGAATCACTGGGGTTGCGAGAGACCTCCAGGATCATCAAGTCCAACCTTCGACCAAAGACCACCTCTCTTGACAGCCTGAAACGAAAGAAATCTCGGGGCTGGAAGGCCCTGCTTAGCCTGCAGAGCGTAATGAGGCCCTTTCCGCTACTGACCTGTACTCCCACCAGCTGGATGTATTTTGGAAGAGGCAGGCACTTTGAACCTCCCTTTATTACCTTTAATGAGCATGATTGCCTGTGCAGCTATGCCAACGGCACAAATAAATAACAACGAGTAGTTTTCCTCTTAGATCCAGAAACTTGGCTTGTAACAAACATCGGCATTTTAAAAAACCTGTTATGTGGCACATCATCCCCTTCCAACTCGGAATATTCTGTGCTTCTGTGATCAGCTCAGTGTTTGTTCGCACCTCACCCAATCCGTGACAGATGCTACCAACCCTGCAGTCTCCTATATAGTTTAAAGAAGTGTATAGGGGTGCATTTTCAAATATATTATTTTTTCTTGTCCATTCAAACTTCCAGGAAAACAACTCTTCTTTGATTTATATGTTTATACACATCAAAATAAACCTGCAGTGTTTATTTTTGCACAGAAAGCTGAGTGGGTAGAGTTTCAGGAGGCAGTTATTTCACAGACCTGAAATACCTTGATGTAATGCTAAGAAAGTGATATATTTTGGCAGCAAAAGCATATTTGCAACTTTGTGAAAATCCTGAAAATAGTAACAGAAAGAATACTATTTTTCTGATCTTTACTCCTACGGAGTCTCTTAATTTTTCATGTAAAATATATCTGGCTTCTTTAAAACCATCAAGCTATTTATTTTTCTCAGAGGGGACTCCAACGTGAATCCTCTGATCACTGCTAATTCTATTTTTTTTCCTAAATGAGAAAACAAATGACAAAAGGAAATGAGACAAATCTGAAATTTTGTGAAAATCCAATAGGCATTACTATTTTCCTATTTCTTAGCTTTGCTGGATATCTTTTTCATCTACCCACTAATCTAACTTTCTTTACATTTTGTTTTTACTTAAATAAACATTAAACATACTTGCCTACAGTAAGCTCTCTTGTTTTATTCTCTTTGCTCTCCTTTCCTGTACAATAAGCCCATTAATTTTTAATACTTTATTTTCTGAGTTTCTCTTTTGTTATTTGATTCTTAATGAATTCTCTCTTAAGCTTACAATATCAATGCTTATTTATTATGGATGTATTGTACAGAAACATTTTTACTGTGATTTGATTTTTCATCAGAAGACCTTGAAGTTCACTTTATACAGAAGAAATGACAAAAAAAAAATCCTTGGGAAATAATCCAAGTAAAATAAATATTGATAATGCAGGAGAGGGGAAAGGAACCCCAAACAAAAAAACAAAGAACAACAACGGCAGTAAACTGGGAAAATATTGTTGTAAATAAAAGAAACCTATTGTAAAAGACAACCAGACATTCTTACATTTTCTTTTTCTTCTGTTGGATTCCAAGACAAGTGGTTTCAATTTTTTTAAGCCAGAGTTTTGGACTAGTTTTCATGGAGATTGTGTCAATGAAATGAAAGTAATTTTCCACATTTATAGTTACACCAGTAAAACAGGCAAGGTGTCTTGGTCAGTACGACTACAGAGCATCACCCCCAGTGTCTGTTTCATTATATTCAGTTAGGAACGTAATTAATAAAAAATATAATGTAAGGAGCAATAGACAGTGATCTCTACCCATCCAGGAAACAGGGTAAGTGCTGCTTTGAGACACAGGTAAGTCAAAAGTCTAGAGTGCTCCTGGAGTGCCTGGTCTCCATAATCCTGCTCTTTTTCCCTGTTTTCTGGCTGTGTGTAGTAAAGTGGGTATGAAAAGAGATGCAATTTTCCTCCTGGTGATCAGCCAGGTATTTTGATCAGAAGATTATTCTTTGGGAAATTTTAATGTTGATATGCTTTTAAGCTTCTATGATTATTACAAAATCATTAATATTAAATACAAAAGTGATTCCAGGTGCTGTCTGGCAGAAAGTTTCTTAAACAACTATTTACTCCTGGTTTTTAAATTAAATTCCTTTGGTTTATCCAAGCAACTATTCCAGACTAGGCAGTGTAGGTATGATTTTATATGATCTCGGACAAGTCGCTTAGCTATTCTTAGCTTCTGTTCTCTTCCAGCTAACTGGGGGATTGTCAGGATGAGTCCATTGATTAGGATCACTCAAAGGAGGCTGTATAGCTGGATTTTAGGCAGATTTATGGGCTACAGTAGTTCTCAGAACAGTAACAGTAACGTTAAAACACGTCAGCGGTGTTTCATGGCATAACTGCACCATGAAATAAACAGAGTGAATAAAGAAAGAGTTGGAAAACACTTGAAGAAGCTTAAAGTTTTTTACCAGAAGATTTACCTGCTGCTCTATAGGAAGATAAGATTACAGATTTTCATAGAATCACGGAATGTTTGGGGTTAGAAGGAACCTTAAATCCAGTTCCACTCCCTGCCATGGGCAGGGACACCTTCCACTAGCTCAGGTTGCTCCAAGCCCTGTCCAGCCTGGCCTTGGACACTTCCAGGGATGGGGCAGCCACAGCTTGGTTTTCCTGCAGTTTATAAATCAACCAGGTTCCCTCTATTAACTTTCCTCCACTTTCTCTCTTCCACAACTCTGAGTAAAACTCAAAATCTTCCTATATGTTTTCTGAATAATGGGGCAGAACAAGCCCATGCTGCAAGCAATAAATATAATGATTTTTAATTTTTGACAGGATCAGCATTTTTTTAAATACCAGTATGAGTAACTGCTTGCCTGATTTTCTAAAACAGTATTTGGTGTTTCAGAGATGCTTTGATGGAAACAAACCTTCTATTTCTTTCTTACTAGAAATCAGGAAAGCGTAGAGGTTTTCATGTGGTGAAGCTGTGATTTTAACTGGAATGGATTCAAGTTCTCCTGAGTACCAGCCTGAGCTCTGGATGCAGAAAGTTCAAGAGAGAACTCAGCTGGAAGTGCTCCAGCCCTTTTATAGCTCCAGCTAGAAATTCACCCTGGGTCACAGTCACACCTTGCTCAGAACACAAAGCCAGCACATCTGTGCTGTTCATGCCCCTTCACCACCCTGCCACTGCATTTTCAGTTTGCAACACAATTCCACACGAGAGGAATTCCATTTGGATTTGAGCACCCATGTGACAGCCCAGCTGAGCACTAGCCAATAATTAGTGTGGGCAATTTTACCAGTGAAGCAGGAGATAGCAGTGCGTCCTTTGGATCTTATTTACAACACAATATTTGTGTTCTTTGTACTCTGGAGAGTCAGGATAAAAACTGGGTTATTTGTATAAACCTGCCCTGAAGGAAGAAAATTTGAAGAGGCTTTTCCATTCCTCTGTCTCAGCAGTCATTCTTTGTCACTTCTCCTTAATTTCTGAGAGTCAATTGTAACCAATCCAGCCTAGATATGAGAGAGACAAGAATCGGGACTGAGTAAATAAAACTCTTTTTCTAAACTTAGGCTTCTCTTGCATATTGGTTTTGTTGTCTCCTAAAAAACCTCTCCAAGTATACACTTGTGCTAAATTTCATACAAAGACAGAGATACTTCTGTATAAATATGTCTGATTGTTCTGTCACACAACTGTGATTTTTCACATTTAATGTGTGTCTTGTTTGTTCTCTCATGAAGGCAACTGAGAGGGGAGAAAGGACGTCCTAGAAATTAAAGAATTTGTTTGAAACTTGAGTGAGCTGAGCACTAATCTCAGCCTGGCTAAAACTTTCCATGTAGCTGGAAGTCACATCAGGGCTGCTGTGCCACAACTGCAGGTTTGTCAGCCTGTTCTAGTTCCTTCTCCCCTGTGACTCACAGGATAATTTTTAGCTGACGATTTCCCGCTGCCTTTGCAAACCGTTTGTGCCAAATTGTGCTTTCAATAAAAGCCTTCCTGTGCCATAACTTCTCATTCATACATATACACACCTACTCTCGCTGCAGATTTTTACAAGGATGGAGTCAATATAGAGCCAGAAATTATCAAAATTATTCTTCATGCCTTGTGAGCACCAATAAAGACGTGCTCCTTTCAGAATCTGCTCTTTGTTAATGCAAGAGTATCGAATTTAGTGCCTGTGTAGGCTGACGTTTTATACAATTTACATTCAATTGCTGAAAATGTTTCTTACCTCTTGGGTAAACATTATCAGGGATATACCGTGTTTTTCCTGCAGACAAGGTCATTGATGAGAAATGAACAGAAATGCTGTCAGCCCCTGAATCCATGTAACAGTTTTGACTAGTTGTTTTATAACATGCTGCTTTGCCACACAACAAGACAACTCCTTTGCCAAATAGGAGAGAGTGTAACAGTTGTTACCTTTCAACAACTCTTCATTTCTGATCAAAAGATAAGGAGGTAATTTTTTGAAATCTGTTAATCCGAAGAAGCTTAGCTGCTAATAGTTCCCAGAATCCTTTCGATGTGCATGCCATGTTCAGTCTTTGCAATGATCAAAAGTGAGGGAACTCCGCTGATCAAAAATAAAGGAACATGTTATTTTGACACTTCCAGATAAACTTTGCTTTCTCTGCTGATGAGAATTCAGAAATTGTGCATCACCCTACAACAATTCAGAAAGTCTGTTAAAGAATGCAAATCTTCCACCTTGTAAAACATCCTCGGGGAGAGAGGACTTGGCATTCTCCTTCAGGAGGAGAACAGGATTTCAATGCTACATATTATGTATAGCCAGGCAGGATGTAAGAAAAATATTTAATGTTTACACTTAATCTGGAAAAAAGCAGAAACGTGAATCTTGCCTCTGGTAAATGGTAGCTCTCGACAGAATAAATTTCCCAGGCACGGGCAGAGTTCATGTTTGCCTTTTAAGTTTTGGTGGGGAGTGAGGTAAATTGAAATAATCACTGAAGAATGACTACATGTTTGCAGAGAAGAGGATTTCCCTTCAGCCACTTCAAGAAGAGTCTATGCCTACTGTCGTTGGGATTTGTGCTATATAAGCCAAAGACACCCTCAGTAACACCTCTGCTCACGCGTGGCTTTGCAGTAAGATTTTTCTGCTCATACCTACACCGCCCGACCACAAGTACTACACGTACATGGTTCCGTTCATACACAACATAGTGGATATTAAATTCATTTTTTTTAATTCCCACAAACCCATTAGAAACATCTGACAGAAAACGCCTGTGTGAAAAAGGCCTGTGACATTCCAGGGATATGAGGAAACCGGCCCTGACCTTTCCCTTCGCGTTGGTCGATCAAGGTGAAAAGCAGCTCCATTTATATCAGATGCCCCACAGACACCAGCTGTATGTTATCCTATGGAGCTTCTGTGCTAGAAGACCAGTTAATTTGGCCAGATTTCTGAAGTTAGCCTGGCACCAGCTTCTGTTCACCTTTGGATTTATTTATGTGTCTTGGAGGAGAGAAAAAAGGTCCCTCACAACATGATGATTACTATCATCGCTTGGTGGTGGACCTTTAGCTTCTAATCACTGGAGGGGGCTCTTCTCGTTTGCTCTGGTAGATATATGGATCTGACAGAGCACAAAAAGGATTTTTTCTTCTTAGTGTATATTTTTCTTCCAGATCAGCAAGTAGAACAGGCAAAATGTTTCTGTCAGAGTTTGTATTTCTAGGAAACTGCAGGTGTGGGCTGACCAGAGCTGTTCATGAAATTACAGCCATTTCGTGCATCTGTTTCTGAAAATATTTTAAAAAAAAAATCACTTACACCCTCCTCTTTATGTTTGAAACATCTATCACTTACTTCATCGTGGAAACCCTTCTAAATTAATCTGAGCTCATTTCTACTCTTAGGAATTGCTGTTGTGGATATTTTGCTGACATCCAACAGAGCAACACTTAGGAGTTACTGCAGAGCTGTGTGTAATTTTGCCTCCAGTAGCTCGGCACTATCATGTTCTCTCCTGCCTCTTGTCCCTCTGCTCTTTCCAAACCTGTAATCACATTCTCTTGATTTTCAGCTCTGTGTGCCTGGAACTATGCTTCTGATCTCATATGCAGGCACCCTCTCTCTTCCTTTGAATTCCTGGCTGAAACATTTCTTCAGACAATTATTTCTACCCTTTATTTATAATCAGTGATCTCTCCTGAACTGTTGCCTCTTGTCTTGTCTTGTTTTTATCTTATATCAGATTATAAGATCTTTGAGTAAGGGAATATGTCTTGCTATGTCTTTGTAAAATGCTTTATAAACTTACAGTGACAGCCACGATAATTCATGGCGTATTTCCACTCACATCAAGGAATCCCTGCTTACTGATTCTGGGCAGCACACGCTCCCATGGGCTAGTGAATTCAGGTTTATCAGGGCACTAGACTATCCTGATAATTAGAATTTGCTATTGTGATGATCAGGAGTGGTGTGACTCCTCCTTGCATTAATTCACCGACGTTCCTCCTGACCTGAATCCGTCTGTCAGCGGCACTGATTCAGCAGGGCGGGGCTGGGGGAAGGAGACAAGAGGAAAGAGAGGAGGCTACTGCCTCTGCATGATTGTTAAACTTACCTTTTCTTTCCCTTTTTTTTTTTTTCTGCTTTTTCATTGTACTTGAAAAATAATTCCTGTCAGATGTTAAGAAAGGCAAGGCTGGAACTCTTGCCTTCCATCTCCAGCTCCGTGGCAAGGGAGCTGCATGGAAGCAACCAGAACTTCCTCCTAAGGCATCATTTTCTATAGGAAAATGCAGAAAGGCCAATTGTTCTCTGGGAATGAAAAGTTGAAGAGATATCCTGCTGTACAATTTTAATGGCTGTATATGCTGCTTGTTTTATACTATTTATCAGAAATTCCAGCCTCATGCAAAGACATTTCAGAGCCTTGCCAGAGCGCATTCAAGTCACAGTTTCACTACAGTTCCAAAGAGGGAGGCTAATAAATTACAATAAAACATTATATTGTACCGCCAAGTTGTCAGTGACTGAATGTTTAAATTGTACTAACTAGCAAGTGATATTTTTCTTGGTGGAAAACAATGGAATTTTTCTCCCCAGTATTGCAGTTTGAGGTTTATAGCAAATCATGGGATACATTCAGTACTATAAATATAATCTGCTAGTAATATATATTACAGTCCTCATTAAACTTTTAAGAACAGCTACAGCATTTGTTGGAAACAGCTCTCTCCTCTCTACCAGTTTCATCTTATATCCATCAGCAGAAAACCGAGCTGACTCTCTTCATAAAATGAACTTACTCCTTCCCCTCTCCCTCCCTTGTCACCATTCTTAGTTTGCTGTTCAGAAATGGAGCTGGGTCACTAATTTAAGACACTTTGCATATATTACTGATTTTCAAAAGGCTTTCTAAAGTGCAAAGAGAGACAAGAGTACCTTCTGAGCCACATTTGGCCCACTAGAAACTCGTATCGAGTATTTCCTTGCAAACTCATTAGTAGTGATTTGCAGTAGTCCAATTTAGAGGTCACTTAAGCATGAAAACAGTGTACAAGAAAATGTATAATGAAACAATATCAGTAATAGCATATTTAAATGAACAATATCAGTAATAGCATTTTTTAAATGTTTCATTAAGTCTGAATTGTTATATTGTAGTACTGTTGTGAAATAGTTGCTACTTTCTCTAAGATTTCTTTTATATCCATATTATTGAGGCACAGAAACCAAAAGATGATAAAAACCAAAATATTTTTATTAATCATGTGGTTTAGAACATTTGTATACTGGATGACTTGTTTTATATGTCTTTATATAGTCCATAATCCTAGATTAGATCCAATTAATATAAATTCAGTGTCTTTTTTATGGAAGCAGTGTGAGACTGAACATTTTGTAGTCTTGCATATTAAATTAAAACAATTAAAATACTTCTTTATTGCTTTCAGAAAACTATTATCCCAGCAACATAGATTTTCAGTGTCCTGATTGAAAGGCATGAAATAAACAAAAATATCCCATTATAACGTATCTATTAATTTTCTTCTTGCTAAACAAAGCTGTCCAATTTAGTGGGGCTGTGCTTTCAATGTTGCTGAATGATCATCTCCAGGTCAGTCACTCACTCCTTGGAGAAAACTTGGCAGTGGGACATGGTAAAGCCACATTGTTCTCCTTGATGCACGTGTGGTGGTTAAAGTGAGGATTGATCTGGGACAGTTCTTCCAAATTCATTATATGGAGGCCTTCAGTTCTTTCTAACCTACCTTTAGCTGAAATAAGCTAGCAAGGCAACATTAAGCCCATAGTTAAAACCAAAATATTCCTGGCCTAGGTGGCAATTCCCTCTTTTACAGCAACACCCACGTTAGCAATTAGCTGGATTTAATCTTTGAACAGCGTAAATTGATCTAATTCCATTAATACAATATAGCCAGGTATGATTCTACCAGCTGAGGATCTGGTCTAGTAAGTCTTTCATTCTGCAGATATAAACAGAGGGTTATTCAGGAACACTATAGTACTGAGACCTGGTTAAAACTGTCTGGGTTGTTGGTTTTGGGGTTTTTTTTTGCCTTTTTTCCAGCAAAATCCAGTGCAACAAAACCCCTGAAAACTGATTTGGCTTTTGGAAGCAGCAGTTTTTAATCTGTGAGCTTCTGAAAACTCGAGTGGTTTTGGCTGAAATCTGCTTCAAAGGAAAAAAAAGTGTCTAAAGCTCTGGACTACATATGTTTCTATTTTTATCTTGTAAGTAATAAATCCAGGGTAGCTGGGAAGATGTGCACACTCAGAACAGAGAGGCTGAACCTTGTCCTGGCTACTTGGAACAGCTCCAGACCCATGGCAATGTTTGTGTGGCTCCTCACCAGTCGAGTTCCCAGCCGAGGTCAGCGGTGGCTCAGGCAGTTCTGTCCCCACTCCATCACGAGATGACACGGCTTTATGAAGAGAACAGAAACCTATACGAAGTAATGGAGATTTTACTATCTCACCTAATAAAAATACGTGTCACTGTACTGTCAGTTTACCCTTTGCTGGCTCCAGATTCCACATCATCAGATCAATTTTGCTTTCAGCTTCCAGGACAGAGTAATCTCATAAGCACTGTCTCGACTGCACGACAAGTGCATGCTGAGCTTTCTTGTCTTCTGATCATCTATTGCAGGCAATCAATCAATTCAATCTGCCTGAATTGCTCGGATTTTATTTAGGTCTGGAGCTCTGCATTTCCTTCCCGAGGGAACCATCGGGATGAAATGCCGGGAGGTTTGTGTGTGAAGTCACAGTGTTCCTGCTCAGGCTTTAGTCTCACCAGTTAGAGATAACTGTAGTTGATCTTTGCTTCTTATGTAGTCAATTAAGCTATAAAATACTAGCATGAAAAAGAAATAATTAAATCAACTGATGCCTATCAATATACGTTTCAACAGTCATTTCAGATTGTAAGACTCATTTTGTCCTTCTATCAATATTTGTGTGAAATATGAGATTTTTAGAGGGTCTAAATCAAACAGGAGGATCACCCACCCAGTGCCTTCAATTTTTAAAGAATGAACTTTTGTGATTATGTGGCTGAAATGTAAAGATCAAAAACATCCATATGGATATTTCTTGTGGGTTTTAGCCCACAAAATTGACTGGAATGGGAGAAAAAAAAAAGTATCAAACAATATAGTTTTTGGAGCTGTTTGCTTTGTTGGACATATCTTTTGTCATGCACCTCTGACAAGCAAGGTTAAAAAAAGCAATATTGAAACTGTAAAACATCTCTGCTCTTATTCACACCTAATTATACTACCTGTTCATTGTAGTCTGTACCTCAAAGGACCATGGATATTATTGGTGATTTTTCATCACCCCATTGACAGCGCTATGGCATTGCTGCAGAAAATTCAACGTTCAGGTTATACCTCCTGAAGTTGTGTGCTGGTTAGAATCAGTCTAATGGACCTGTTTATGACACAATAATTCCTTTCCATTTGGGCTGCATCTGCTCAACTTATCAAATATTTTTTGAGGACTTAGTGCTTTATGTGGTTTAGTCCCCAGGAGCAGAAGCACAGAGCAGCACTGCCAACTGAAGATTACTGTAGGGAGATACTAAAAAAATAGGATGTTTTTCTCTTCTGAGGGCGAAAGGAAATAATGTCAGTGACAGGCTGGAAGAGGATGGATATATTTGTAAACTGTGACAATAAAAGTTAACACTGTGGCAGGAATAAATCAAGCATTCAAGCAGCAACTCTGGCAAATACACACTCTAGCAGTGCTACACCAGAAGAGTGCACTTCATACGGCAATATCCAGTGCCAAATCTAGAGGCTAAGGATCCTTTTGTTCCACCTGTCTTTACAAGACTAAGACATAAAATTTATTGCTTGTATTGAACTGCTTCTACACATCTCCAGTAGGAAACTTCCCAATTCCCTTTTTTAAATAATAGATTGCTTAAAGAGGCACAACAGAGGTCGGAGACATGACATGAATATGTGTACTTCAGAAATGGATAAAATCAAGTTAACGTTTTAAGGGAAGCTGGCACAAAATAAGTGCCACAGACTGTAACTAAAATAAACTTTGGTGGTTTTTTTCTAGATAATTTTTTTTCTGTATCCAGAAATTTTGTTTGGGTGAAGTTTGAAGATTTTGTGCAATTTTTTTAAGATTTCACCTGGGCCGGCTGCTACCAGAGCAGAAATCGCAGCCGTGTTTCCAGGGACTCTGTGCAGCACGGTCTGAAAGTTCAGCAAGCAAGCATCGTATTTTTGTGTACATGCTGCACAGATGGTTCTGCCTCTCCCTGCTCAGCCGGATGGATCCTGAGAGCACCAGGCCGGGCGCACGCCCAGCCCATCTGTGCGGAGCATCCCCAGCGCAGCCGGCGCTTTCCAGGAACGCTGGGCTCCGTATTCCTGCACGTGCACAGCACAAGGGCACGTTTCTGTCGGGAAACTCCTGTACAGAAAGATGCTTTGAGTACATCTAAGTGAGGTAATGAGTTCTACTAGAAGTTGGAGGCAGAGGAATGAAGTCCAAGTCTTGGTCCACCACGGTCACCACACAGACACACAGTTTTCTAACACAGCTCTATCAGGCTGATTCCCAAGGTCAGAATGGATTTAATCTTTTTCTCCCTTGCATCAGACCTTTCCCTTGTCATTTTTATGGCTCCTGCTCTGCTACTGCACAGTTACAAAAACCTATTTGTTTCTTTCTTTGTTTTTCTTTGTCACCCGCCATGCTTTGATCTGGTTCCTCCTGAGTGGCCTCCATGGGTGTCCTTACAAAGGACCTTACAAAGCCTTTGCAGCTTCACTGAGACTTCACACTCAAGGCCCTTCACCTCAAAATGCTTGATCGGACTAAATAGCGACGAGGCAACACTTGCTAGATGTCCTGCCACTAATGATGGTGGGCAGCTATTATGTGGAGGGTCCTCTCTCTGATGCCCTTGATACATATATGGCAGGAGTCATTTTCACTGCCAGCTTATCTTTACAGTGTCAGACTTTCAGCTTTAATAGGCTCATTAATCATCTGTGTCACTCACTTTCCATTCCTTCCCTGAAGCTGCTCAGCAAAAGTTCTGCTGCTGTATTTTGCCAGTGCCTCGGTGTTTTGACAAGGGAATGTAAATGCCACTGTCTGGCGGCCGCTGAACCAGGGAAAGGTTTAATTGGGTTCAATAAGCATCACAGTCTTTGGATGCTTATGAAGAGCAGTAATGTGTTTGCCTCAAAGATGGACCCAGGGGAGCGCAGGGTCTGTTTATCATCCGAACTCCCCCGTTCTGAACATGCCGTGCTGGATCAGGCCTTGTCTTGGACTGTCTGCTGGGGATATTTCACCCTGAGCACCTTTCATTTCCCTCGGAGTCAGCTGCCTGCACTATTTCATCCCAGTTTGACTAGACTCATATATGGTAGGGTCTGACTCTCTCAAGATTGATGTTCATAGATTTCTACCTTTAATTTTCATTCCTGTCTTCACATTTGACCTAATAAAAATATATTTACTGGTTCTCAGTTTTCTTTTCACATTTGTAATCAATCATACTTGATGTATTACTTAATCCTGAGTGTAGTATTACTGACTCACTTTGTGGTGGAGCCATATACTAATAGTCTTATGTTAGAGCAGAAATCAAATCAGCAATGTTAACATTTCCAGCTTACCTCAATCTACATTTTTAGGAGATTTTAAGAATATCAATACTTTTACACCCTTGTTGAACTATTTTAATCTCATTTATCTTGTTTTAAACCCTAGCTATTTACAATTCCACTGGGTTTTCAGGGTTTTTTTTGGTTAATATTCTATTGCGCCTTTAATATGCGTCTTAAATATCTGATGAAGAAGAAAAACCACCTTTTAAGCTCCACAGCCACCTTCTTAGTTCTCTTCCTATTCCTTCTTCCTAACTCCTAAGGACAAAACCTCAAAATAAAGAGAATATTAAATTGAAAAATACCCCACTAGAAATCATTGATTGATTTTACATCGTCAGGTCTCTTGAATTAGTGCCCACAGGTACAGAAATCCAAATGAGGACTGAAGATGCTTAAAGTTAGGCCTTGCAGTATTTTTATTATCATTTGAATTTTAGTTACCGATCCCAGGACTGAAGCACAGATTTAAATGCCTCAGTTCACAGCCATATCCTCACATAAGTCACAGGGTGACAGAAAGCTTTGGGTGCTGTCCAAGACAGCCAGAACAAACTTCAGACACCCAGAGAAACTACAGGATAACCCTGAGCACGGGGAGTCTGTTAAAGGCTTTAGGGAGGTGCCTTAATCTGTGTAGGATCTGGAGCCCAGAAATTGCTCCTGAATAAAGATACCTGTATCTCTTTCCTTCCCTGTATTCCTCCTCCCTTCCCAGAGATATAGTAGCACACACTGAGTTGCAAAAGCAGCTAGATAAACACAGTGCTTCCCCAAGAGAGGTCACTCAGGGTCCTGCTCTTAGCAGAGTGCCCCAGCTACCAACTAAGGCTACTCAGGGTAGTGACAGCCAGTAAAAATACATATCACAATAGAAAATACTTCAAAATGCAGCAGCTTAAGGACAAAGGAAATGAATATCTGAGGGTATATCACAGCTTTTAGGGCATTTCTTTAGAAGATAGAAATCCCCACTAAATTTCTAGTTAAGGCTAAGCCTCAAATGAACTAGTGACAAGAACCAGAGCAACTAAAATCAATCCCAAGTAGTTCTTAGGTCGTCGTACCAAACAAAGATCTGGGTCTTGCAAGTTCTGAGTTTAAGCTCTGATTGCAGTAAGATCATCAGGAAAAAAACCCCAAAACTCTACCTTAGTCAATTGATCCATTCTAACCAGACAACCAGGTAATAAGCCTTTGGAAAACAACACCAATCTACTCCACTTGGTCTTGAGAGAAGAGCTGAATTCTGAGCTATATCAGCTCATTCATCTTCCACAGGATTTTTAATTCATGCCTTCTAAAGATGTCATTTGGTTCTGTCAAAAACATCCTAAACTCACTGCGTTTAGAGTGGGTTGAAGTTTCTGCTGAAGCTGATGAATTTTTAAGCAATGCTCACTGTCTCTACATGCATTCAAATAAGCGTTAGCAGCAGTGTGAAACTGAAGTGTCAAACACTTCTAAGCAGTGAATGCTTCATTTCAGCCATAAATACACATTGTCAAAGGTCATTGACTTTCCTATTGTAATAGATTAGGCAGTTTTTACTATACTCTGGCAGCTGGTAGCATCTTTTTAATCTCTGTGGGGTACTGAAGTCCTCATAGGGATTTAGGGAACTACTGAAGGACCAGAGTGGTCCACAGGCACGTCAATCTTTAGTCCAGGATTTCCACACTTCATTTTAAAACAGGAGCTTTGCCACCATGAGAAGGAAGAGCTGTGAACTGCTGTTTCTTGGCGTTCTCCAATTTTCAAACACTTAAAAACTCCCTTCCCATTCATCTTTCTTTTCATGGCTGTTGACAGATTTAAGAACTATCACTTTTCCTAGAAGTTGAAAGATAAGTGACTTTGTTCATTGCCCAGAAGTCATCTCACTGTGGATATGGGTTTGCTGAGGAAATGTGTGACAACAGAGGCCCAGGGATAAGCAAGACCCCCGAACAAGAATGATAAATTTCCACAGAACTGTTAAAGAAAATAGAGTAATACACACAAAAAACACCATGTTAATAACACGCATTTGTAATAAACATGAGTTATAATGGCCTTGGTTCCATTCACAAGAAAGTAAATATAAAGAAAAAGCTAATTTAAAAAAAAAAAAATTAAAAACAAACCAGTCAGATCCAGTTTGTTCTCATCAGCCTTCAGTCTCTTCCCAAACCAGCACTAATTCAAGGATTCCTTGGGGAGAGCTGGGAGCTTAAAGTGTTCAAGACAAATTCCCTCTCCTAATGCCTTCCACTGTGTTCAGAAAGAATTGGGCCCCTCAAGATGTACAGCTCACAGAATATATTTTTCACTACCGAGAAAATTTAGAGGCATGAGAGAAAGACACAGCGACTGTTCAATGGACAGTTAAGCAAGGAAAAAAGTAGTTGGGGGAAAAAATTCCAGATTGGGTCAGGTTTTGAATGATTGTTAAAAAGCTGGCAAAAGAGCAGCAGGAAGAATAAGATTAATATCTACTAGAATGTGTTCTGATAAATATTCTTTTGATTTATTTTTTAACTCAAGCTCAGTCTTTTACAGCTGCATGAGCTATTTTGTTTGACTGAGCTTGACATGGCCTGTGTGGTTAATGATGCATATTTTCATCAAAGGTGTGTCTTAATGTGTGCTGTGATTGAAAGAATTGAGAAAGTTGTTTTATGTTTTCTCAGATTCTTAAGCAGGAGGGATGTGAGCTTCCCCTAAGTGACTCCAAATTCGTTCCATAAGTTTTACAAGCCATTTACAGTAGCTAATAAATATCTGCCATGGGGAGAATGTAACACCTGGTCAGTTTTTTACTCCAAAAGGCCCTATACCATATAAATATCCTCAGTGAGGGGTAGTAAGACTGTGCAGCATCAAGATGGAATAATCCACCTTATTTAATTACACTGACAGCAGAAAGTTAAGTTGAAATGAAAGCTGTTGTCTTAACTTTGTCGGGACAAACTTAAAAGACCCATCACATGCTGGTGTCAGGATAGAAATTAAAACTAATCCTAATAGTAGCTAGAACTTGGTATAGCAAAAAAACCAAACAAACAAACAATCAAAAAAACCTCTCTTTTTTTATTATCGTTTGAATTCCAAATGAAATGGTTAGTGATGCAAGTGGAATACCAGTTTCCCATTCTGAAATGGCAAATATTTAGGTTTTTGTTAAAGGCAGTGTTTAAAAAATTAAAAAAAAGATCAAAAAAAACCCCCAGAAAATAGAGGTGTTCTTTCAACTGCCCTTTCCTGCTAGGCTCCTCCCCTGAAAAGCAGAGCTGTGGTGCTAATCAGATAATCCTGGGGAATAACTGGAGCAATGTGTCAGCCATGAGAGGAAATAAAATGAACAGCTGCAACTGGATTATGCATTCTTCTCATTATCCAGATTCAAATGCCTGATGAACACTGTGTGTGCAATGAAAGGAATGTCAACGTTGCATATAAAGTAGCAAATCAAAGTGTCTGCAATTCAGATAACGCTAGACTGTGCCTTGAGGCACAGCCCCGAGCCAGGGGTGCTCAGGAAGCTGCCTGGCTCCTGCAGAAGCCCAGGAGCCCTCGTTGTCTCCAAGCCACACTCCCCCCAGGCCGGCACTGCTCCTCTCCTGCTCCGGGGAAGGGAATAAATGATTGCAGCTGACATCCTTCTTCATGCCTGGCCAGCTATTCTGATCATTAGTAAGCAGTGGTGTGGAGCCAATTCTATGCCCATTCTCTGCCAATTCCTTCGCAGGGGGAAATATCTGGGAAGAGGAGCCAGAATGTTACACCACCGCTGAATCCAAGATCGGGCAGGCATTAGGCAGTGGAGGAGAAACTCTGCTTGACTGGATAAAGGAATAATATCTAGAGTAGCTGATAGTAGAGGGCATGTCATTGCCATCTGAATTGCCATTTGTATCTCAGAGTTACAGATCTCCGTGAGGTGAGGCAATAACGGGCTAATGCTTTTGCCTAGGAAGACTAGGGGAATATTTTAATTTATGTCCCCAGATTATCATCTGTGTGTCAATGTGGCTAATCCAGACGTCTGAGGAGGATTTTACCCAGTCTGCCTTCCCTTAGGGTGCAGCTCTGAACTTGAATCTCTTGGTGCTTGACAGAGAGATGTCATTACAACATTCCTGTCACTGAGAAGATTCTTGATGAGTATTTACTAGGACTCAAAAGCACTCCTGAGAAAGAAACAAATTCTGTTCTTACGTTAGGAGTAAAGGCAAGCTGCTGTTGTTGCAAAACTCAACTTTATTTCTATTAAAAAATTAATACAAAAACCCTCAGCAACTATAATGGGCAAGGAATAAACCCTCTTTGCTCTGCTTTATTAGGTTAATGTAGAGAAAGACAGCAGGTGCTATAAAGCCACTTTCTGCTGTGGTAGTATGTAACTTCTAGCATTGTTTTTATCTACCTGAATATGCTGTCACATATAGAAACAAATAGCTGTTTTCTCTCCTTTATTCTGCAGGTGAGTGCTGAAGCTTCAGGAGTGCTTTGAAACTGGAAGTAATACCCACTAACATACTGCAGTCAACACAAGTCTTTTATATTAGAAGACACAAGGGGAGAGTCTAACAATGTGTGCACAGAGAAAAACAAATGCCCTAAACATTAAGGCATAAAAATTAAGTAACATTAACTGACCTTGCCACAATAGCATCTCAGACTTTTGCACATGCACATAGTGCACAAGCTCTTTAGGTCACATGAAAAATGTCATCTAGTTAGCAAAAATCTGCTTCTCCTTCAGGAAAAGTCAGGAAAGTGACCTCACATTGTGAGCAAGGAATAAATAGACATTTTCTTATAAATGCAGCTGGTTTCTATTGTGAGATAATAAGAGAATTTGGGGTAATTACCAACCCTTACTGGTACATATTTATGATATTGAAGGCTACACCCACATCAGTTTACTTATAACTAATTTCTGTTGGTTGTCTTTCGAGAAATAGTAAATTTATGTATTTTCTTTATGTATTTCAGTGGGAGAACTGCCAGATTTTCTGGAATCGAGACTATAACGTGTGTTCCCACATGCCATGGAAGCCAGCTGAAGTGGAGCTCTTTTTATGAAACACTGTACTTCTGTTCAGCCTTGTTTACTATTTTCTGACACTCAGTAGAAAAAGGCAGCCAGCCTGAAAATACCTGTTTGTTTTTTGTCTGTAAAATGGTGCCATTGGATCTTTTATATCCTTCTCAATATGCAGATCAATATACAGATAATGCTGTCTGGTTTGGGCTGGGTTTTAAAGCCAACATAAACAGCTTAAAACTTTGCTGCCAAGTGGCTCGTTACTATAGAGAAACAACATGCAGGAGCAGGAAACCACACTGAGAACGGTGTAGTTTGACTAATAAGTGAATGTGTAAGAATACATCTCTGACAGAGTTTGTTCTTGTTAAGATGTACGGTACTTCTTTGTTTTAATTCTTTTCTTCACTGAATGATGCCCAAATCTTCCAGCTACAGACGTAAATCACGGCAGTCAGCAGCGTTGAGCCTGTCTCAAATCTTTGGACCGATTAAATATTTGGTAGTTTAAGTTAACAATGAAGAACCTGTGCTGGATTAGAGCTTAGTATCAAACACATGGACATGGTCAGGGAGAAGTTTCTCCACAGGATGAAAGGAGAAGAAAAACCTCTGTGTGCTGGCGCTGGTTGTAATCCTGATGTACTTAGGAAGCAACAGAAGTGAATAAACTTTCAAAACTTGCAGAGAAATATGCACATGCAAAGAGAATTCTCTTTATGAGGCCCAAGAGACTTGCTTTTATGGGTAAGCATTCGCTAAGCAAATTGCCAGCTACTTTATACAGGTGCACAGAGTAGCCACATAAAGGAAGAGAATTGTTTTATGGAAGCAAAAGAGAGATGCTGAAATCATGCCAAAATAGGAAGGGGCAACCCCATCCAGCAGACTAAGCAAGTGATGCTATGGATCCATAAGCAAGTAACTAAGCCACCCACACTGCTGCAGAGCCTGCCAAGAAGACAGATGGTGCTGCTTGTGAAATATCTTCAGATGTTCCTCATAGTTTACAGCATATATTTTATGGTGGAAATAAATGGGAAAAAAGTAGTCTTTTATTCCTTACATTTTATTGGCTACAAATGTTACGTTATGTCCTTTTAAATCAGCCTACAGAAGGATTTGCTCTTAATTAAAGTTTTTAAATAATTGGTAGATTTTAACTTGCCTGGGGGGGTTTGATCTCCATACTCACAATTCAATCACAAAGGCTCAATCCACATTTGGTTTAGTTCACCGTTTGTGTAGGCAAATGCCCAATTAGGAACACTCCACACCTTTTGGGCCTGCTCAGGCTCAAAATACCTGTGCTAAATAAAAACACTTTTACAAAAACTGGGGGAGGCGGGATTTAAACTGCATTAATGGTGTTTGACATCCTGCCTCTAAAAAGGTGATATTCTGGCATTGATATTATAGATTTTACTGAAACAGCTACCTGTGTTTGCCTTCACAGTTTGGGGATAATAGTAAGTAGAGCAGTGGGTTCTGCAGATCACTTCGAATTTGGAAGAGTTAGAATATTATCTCAACTGTAATGAACTGTTTCTCTACTACCAATTGCTTATGCTGTGCAATTATTTTTAATATAATTTAGTTTAAATATCAGGTCACTGGCATCCATGTGACTAAGTTTTATAAGCCCAAAAGAAAATATGTGACTCTTTTATATTATGTGGTTGGGTTTTTTTCCAAGAAAATGTAATATTTATCAAGTATGCCATTATCAAGTGTACAATACAAAAGAGGATTTCACACAGACAGGCTCTCAGCTTCAACAGAAGTGCTCACTCTGCTTACAAGACAATCAGTGGAAACTTAAAGGAACCCCCAAGCCAACAAGCACCAAAAGGCAGGTGAAATAACGCTCACATCCCACCTCCCAGCCTGGATGCAAGTGATGTCCACACTTCTCTGCACGGAGGGCAGGCACCGAGCTGGGATCAGGATGCAGGCAGCAGCTGGTTCAGTCCAGTGGGAAGTGCAGTGCAACCCACGGCTCAAGCACAGAACTGCAGAGTCCGGAGGACTCCACCACCAGGACACAGAAAGGGCTGTGCTGGAGCTCTCGCAGCACAGAGCAGTTTCTGTAGGTGATGTGAAGGACTGGTCAGACCTGATAATAAACCATGACCAATCCAAAAGGCTTTTAAAATTGTTTTCCTTGTTTTCATTCACATTTTTTCACATTATACTCTCTTTCCATCTCTCCTTTTGTCAGCACTGAATTCAAGTCATTAGCAGCATTCAGCAGAGGAAAAAAGGGCATGTGGCTCATCACTTAACTTCATCCTGGCATTATCATTATATATGAGTTATTTTGTTTTAGAAACCCATACACATTCATCACAATCACACTCATTTTTCCACCAAAGATGAGGTATGCAGGTAGCTACTATTTTTCAACCTCTGTGCACCAAACCCGTGTGTACTGTGTACTAAAGTAGTGGGTTTTAATCTCATAACCACTGATGAACAGTCTGCAAGCTTTATATCAACAGACTTGGATGAGAAATATGTAGATAGAGAAAGATACTCTTATTTCAGAGTTTTTTGTTCCAATTAATTTTTAGATCAGCTCAGATCTCTCATATCCCCCATACTGAACAGTTATGGACATATTTAAGAGCTGAAAACTGACATTCCGAAGTTCAGCTTAGTCAGCTTTTAAGCCATCCGAGGAACATCATTTTCTCTGGTTCCCATCTTGGGAAGGCTGTTGTTTTTTTTTAAAACAGTCCTTTTTCTTTTATTTTTTTTTTTAAGGCATTGTAATTTAAAAACCAGCAGTACCATATTATTCTACTCTATGTTTATGGGAAGACTGATGTGAGAGGAGCTCTGTGACACAATCTCCTTTTGTGTTTCCACCCCTCCGGAACCCACTGAAGTCCTGTCCCAGTGACCAGCCAGAAGAGAGCCCACAGTCCAGCACAAGGGTGTCCTGGCCTTCCTCCCCAGACACTCTTTAGTCCCACCTCTTCTGAGCAATCAGAGTTCAAAAATAAGATAAATCAAATGAATTAAAATACAGTCATCCAGGAAGTATTTTTAAAAGGCAAGTCCCAAGGCCCAATTTCTATTTAATGGTTCTTTAGCCTGTCTCTGCAGAGCTCATGGAACTATCCAGGTGTTTCCAACCCCCAGCTACCACGGGGACTTTTTTCTTTGTCCTCCTTTCCAGCAGGCAGCTGAGCTAAACTCTCACCAGGCTTGATGCCTGTAGCAAGACAGGGTTAATTGGTCCTCGTTAACCTGCTCTGAGCCAACGTGGCATTTGGAGGACTCTGTCTCCACGGGCCTTTCTCTGCCTCACCACCAAAAAGTCTGTGCAAGCTTCACCTTTACAAATCTCTTGGCAGTGCCTGCACCTCCCCTGCCACAGTCAGCCAGCCATAAAAGTGCTAATCAGGTGTTACAACACGACTCATTAGAATGTTGGGCGCTGGTTTTATCTACTTCCAAGGGGGAGAAAGATGCTGGAGGCTCAGGATTCATATCGAGCCCCTGCTTAATAATTTCTCTTCATGATAGACATGTATCAGGAAGCACTTCCTCTGCTGGGATATAAGTCCACTGTCCTGAGCACTTGTGGGTATTCACTCTGTTATTTCACTTTCAGAAGAGAAAGTATTCAAACCATAAGGCAGATTTCAACTTACTTGCATTCTCTCCCCTCCCACTGCGATTCAGTCAGTTATATCTTGTATATCCTTGTATATCTTCTTTCCTAAATAGCATATGGAACTTTATCCACCACCATGTGCATGATCCTACTTTGTTTGCCATGTGCTTCAGTTTAAACTAGCCTTGAAGAATCCCTTACACTTTAGGTGCAGTGAGTAGGACTGTGTATAAACCCTGCCAAATAGTGTAACACAAAGGCAGGGTCCCTCTCTCCCTGTGCAGGGTCACAAATGTACACCCAGGGACTGACACAATTTGCCCCTGGGAACTCTTCAATATGTTAACTAACCAAACATTTAAGCTAATTAATTCAGACATTATAGCTTGGAAAAATCAAATATTCCTTACTGCAGAAGAGAGGACCTTGGAGCTATAGATGTTGGCAAACCTAAATAATGAATCTTTGAATGGTTCTGGAAAGAGCAAATTGACAGCCTGGAAATGGTCTTTCATCTGCAGAAAGATATGAAAGATTCCCTGTGATCTGACTGACACCAGAGCCAGTGTAAAAGGACACTGAGTCATTTTTCAAGGTAGGAACAAATCAGCTGTGTTCTGCTTACATTTATTACCTCCCTGCACACAGCCAGGCCTTCTCACAACTGGCCTTGCTTTTGCTCTCTGTTGCCAGGGCCCTCTGCTCACAACTGTTCCTCTTCACATTTTAGGTTCTTTCTCCCACTTCCTTAGAAAAATTATTGGTTAATTACTGCCCAAATTACTGTATTGATTTCAGCAACTGTCTGAGCAAAAAGCCAACCAGCAGCCTCAGACATGGTATCTCCTCAATGCCCTGATGGTCCAGACAGGATTTCCTCAGCCTTTTTTCTCCTGATGGTCTTGATGTAATTGTTCCCTCTGCTTTATTTGGAGGTATGAGCAGTATCACCTGCTTTCAGGGCAGCTTCTACAAGGTAAGATACAGGAAGTTTCTCCCAGTAATAGTCACTCTGATGTCACATCGTTTTACTCAAATTCAAAACAGTAAATTCAGGAAAAGGCTGTTAAACATAGATCCTCCTAATGTTCTCATCGTCTACTGTGCCTTCATGAATCCATGGCAGAACTGGCAGGAAGAATAAACAGTGAACCTTCTCCTCAGAGCAGTGAAAACCACCGAAAAATCTGTAAAAGAAATGAGGCTTGTTAAAGATTTAAAGAAGTAAAAAATATTCCATATATCCTAAAAGGCCAAATGCTGTTTCCATGAAGAATCTTAGTTAATTTTCACATAAACCAGCCCCAAATCTTTAAAAGTAGGGGAGAAATATCTGTTTCAGCAGACACACACTTTCAGTAGACTACTTCTGTCTGTCTCAGAGATATAACTTTTATTTTGCCAAAGTCTTGTAACACATGACGATGAAAAATAATTTTACCTTTTAATTTTAGTCACAGAGCATTATAGCTGTGTCTTGAGATAATTTTGAAACATCATGTCTTTTTTTCAGGCCTTTGGTAACACAAGTTGCAAAGAGTCGGATTTGGAATTTATTTTATTATATTTTGTAATTATGCAAATGAGGTGGCACATCAGCATTAATCACACTAAATGAAGCTATCTGTTTCAGTTTGAAATACTGAATAATTATTCATTAACAATGACGGGCAAAGAAGCTTAAATCAAATAAACTTGCACTTTAGAGAAGCAGCTTGCAAAAATATTCTTTGGGAGGGCTGATTTTATTTATTTTGGGGAAGTGTGTAGGCACAAATATTTAAAACCAGATATTATTGGTGAGAAGTAATAATGTCTTTCAAATGCATTAATATTTAAAAATCCAGTATCTGAAGTTATGAAGAGGAAGCTAAAGTGTAAATATCACTTATTTTCTATATATTTAAAAAAAGCAGATGAACTGGCATCTGTCTCCTTTCCTAGTAAATAAGCTACTTGTAATTAATTCATCTGTGAAGGAAATCTCTAAACAAGCATTCTGCAAAGCAGACATGCCACAAAAGGAGGTTGCTCCTGCGAGTGCAGCTCTCAGTGTCTTGCAGGCTCAGAGCTGCACTCTCTCAGCACACAGCTCATGGGGTCACTGGGATCTGAGGCGCTCGCTGTGCCAGCTTTGGTTGGTGTGTCTTTCTCAAAATGAACTCTGTGGCTCAGTTCAAATGGTTCAGCAGCAAATTGATCTCTCCAAGTTCACACAAACCCAAACTCCTGGAAGAATTTCCTCCTTTCCTTAGACCCTGTGCCTTCTTCATTAACTTTGATATTAGGCTCCCTGCCTCACTTCTGCTGTTTCTTGTGCTTATCTTTTTACAGGGTAGTCAGAAGCTTCACCCTTTTAGCAGGCTTATCCAAGCTTATACTGCAAAAGCTGTTCTCATCCCCAACTAGGAAGAATCACTCTGTATCAAAGGTGAGGAACGATGCAGTCAACTTCCACTGGCCAGTCAAGCTCAGGGAGCTGGGAATTAGTGCTGCTGGTGGGGATGTGGACCTGGTCTGGGCTAGAGTCCCTGCAAGGCTCCTCCAGTCAACACGTATTTTGTGTTGACAAATGAAGTGGGGTTTGGTCACTAAGACTCCTAAACGCTCTCTTGTTCCCCCGAATAAGAAACATTTTCATTTCCCTATTCCCTGAATAGGAAAATTAAAGGTTAGATCTCAGGAAAAGGTTCTTCCCTCAGAGGGTGGTTGGGCACTGAACAGGCTCCTCAGGGCAGTGGGCACAGCCCCAAGGTTGACAGAGCTCCAGGAGGGTTTGGACAATGCTCTGAGGGACAGGATGGAATTGTTGGGGTGTCCTGGGCAGGGCCAGGAGCTGGACTGGATGATCCTTGGGGGTCCCTTCTGGATATTCTGCGATTCTGTGAATAAAACAAGCTGCATCAGCAGTGGGATGGGGTTCCTTTGCCCTTTAGAGGTAATTTTCTTCAGGAAGGAATTCCCTGTTTTGTCACGTTGGTGATCACCTTCCATAACAGTTACAGGTCTAACAGAAGGAATCTTTTGTAGCCACTAAAAAAAGAGAAGACCCTCCCAAATCACCTCATTCAAACACTGATGGCTAGTTCTGGAGTGAATTCCTCTGTGGAATGCCATTCCCTCTCCCCAGACAGAAGGGCACAGACGTCTAATTTTGGATAGACAGGTTAAGTTGGCTCAGGCAATTATTCTGCAGGTACTGTGAGAGGCACAGCCATTCTCACCCCCTTCTGAGTGTGCCACCCTCCCCGAGCAAGCCTCAGCAGGCTGCTCCACGTGTCTCAGCACGGCAGCCAGAGAGCTCCCACAGGAGCCGGGTTTAGACCCAGATGAAAAGCCCTCTGTGATTCAAGCCGGCTGCTTTGGCTTTGCACTCAAATGGAGCAGAGGAGATGGGCTTAAACTGCTCTGAATAGGGAAGCAGCAAGGAGCAGCACAGGCTTTGTGCTGCACACCAGAGCAGCTCTTCTCTGGCACATTGTTCCTCTGGCGTTTTCCAGGCTCCCTTGGAGCAGCCGGAGGAAACTTCCACATCCTGTTATTTCATACCTGTGTCACAGACTGTGGGTCAGGGCCAAGTTCTCCCACATGCTGTACAAACAGCCACAAAAGGCATCACTAACCAGCCTGGAGCCTGGGGATCTTGCCAGGGAAGCAAAGTGAGCGAATGCCAGTGGCTGAGAAACACAAGAGGATGAAAGCTGGGGGCCAAAGAAAGCGCCAGAGCTGAGAAATGATCAGAGTCCAAGGTACAGACATCCTGTGAACTCCCTGTTTCTCGTCTCATCATCTGGCTTGTTTTTTTTCTCTTCTCCCTCTGCCCATATTAACCTTTCCTAGCGGACAGGAGTCTTTCTGGTTTATTTTTCTGGGTTTGTTTTGGTTTAAGGTTTCTTTTCTTATTATTTGCAACTGTGTTTCCTACTTGCAGACCATGGGAACTCAACCCATTTATCTTTGCTAAATGATTCAGGACCCTACAGGATCCACCTTCAGTTATTTGACTTCTATTTTAATACTGGCAATAAATGTTACTAAATAATAAATTTGATTGTCTTCTTAGAAGTGTTTGTCTCCTCGAGTCTAATGCTAATTTCTTGTTTTCTTAAATCTTTCTTGCTAATAATATGACATGTATCATGGGAAATTGCTCACTAAACCAGAAGCAGATTTAATAAAAATGTTTCCACACTCTCAACACCAACTGCTTTAAATCTATGCAAGCAAAAATTAAGAGCCATCATTCAGACTTGTGTTTTCAAACACAGAAGGGAGTTTTCTTAAAAAAGTTTCCTGATTTTAAACACACACAGACTGTATTTCTCTGTTTCACTACTTGGGTTTCAGAAGTAGTAGAATTTTGATACAGCTAAGTTAGTACAAGGATTACAGAAACATTTTCAGTGGTAAGACAGAGGGTTTACTTCTGGTACGTTGTGAAAAAAAATGGGATCAATAAAAGCCTTTACAATGCATTACTGGGAAGAAAAAATAATTTGTATAGAAGTTACAGTGAGCTTTAGACTAATGGTCATAACTGTAAATTATATTGAAAAACAGATAAAATTAAATAAAGACTTGCAAAGTATAAATTTGCTGCTGGCAATCTGAAAAGGATTTTCTTGTTACTCACCCATGGGATTTGGGGTTCTATCAAGGAAGCTTTCCTACTTGTCATACATCATTTCAAAGAGACATATATAGCCTGGAAACTGCTTTAAGGCAGCTGCAAGCAAGTGTCACTTTGAGTTAAATGCATTATTAAACTGTTGGGAAATTTCACATCATGGGTCATTTATCTATGCTAAATGGGTCAAAAGCCTCTACACATGCCTAGATAAATGAGAGAGAAGAGCAAAATTCTCCCTTGGGAAGTAATACGTTGACAAGCTCTTAGAGTTCACGTTGTTATTTTTAGCAGATAAGAGGAAAAACTCCTTGCTAAGTATACTAATTCTTAAAACCGGGTGCCAAACGCTCACGAGGAAAGGTTACCAGACATCCCCATAGTCTGGTGCTGCTTTGTGCGAGATGTCAGCAAAATGAAGTATAATATGTTCGGGGTCTCTGTCTCTAACACCTGGTTATAAGGTCTCTAAAGATGCCCACTGAATAATGTTTATATATCAAAGAATCCCAGAACCGTTTGTTTTGGGAGGGACCTTAAAGATCATCCAGTTCCAAGCCCTGCCATGGGCAGGGACACCTTCCACTAGCCCAAGTTGTTCAGAGCTCCATCGAAGCTCCCGAGTTTAGGTTCTTGTTGTGTTCACTTTGATCAGGGCTTGTAGGTACCGAAAAGAGAGCAAGGCAAACTTTCTAAAACTTCAGTGCGTTGCTAATATGTGATTTAATTCAGCCACAGAAAAGCCTTTGATTTAGTAAACCCTGCCCCTGGCATGTTGCTGGGCGTTCCCAGATACCATGATATGCATCGTCAAACAAATTGGAAGCCAACCTGGTAGTCATTTTTAGGAAATTAGCAGCAATGTAAATCCACATGAGAGGAGAAGTGAGCTAGAAGCAGTTCTTCACAGTGCATTGGCATTCTTTCATGTTGAAAGATTATGTTTTCCATTTCCTTGCACATTTGCCCATCAAGCAGACCAGTCAGAAAAACAGTTGAGCAAACAATTGCAAAGGGAGGGCCGTGCTTTTGATTAGAAGGAATTTCACTTTCTCGGTAGCTGATAGAGGGGAAAAAAATATTTGGTGTTGGTATCGGCTGATAGCTCTGAGCCAGCTGGGTTCACATGGAGCTCAGCGTGTGCTCCTGGCTCAGAGACACAGAGAGCACAGCCCCTCTTCTGCCAGGAGACCTCTGCAGATGGGGGTGTCAGAAAAGTCTCCTTCTCAGCCAGATTGTGGGGTCGTTTATTAAATACATTCTAGACGTTGGGGAGGGATTCTTCATTTTAACACAAGAAGCTGATTGACACAACTGCTGATGTTAATGACTAGATCTCTAAGTATCCAATACATGAATTTTTTAAAAAGCTTTCCTTTCCAGTGAAGAAAAGTTTTCTTGTTTTGAAGTTTAGTTGATTTACGGGTTAAAAACATTGAAAAAATTAAAAGGCTGAAAGACATACAGGATCTGTGTGTAGCCAAAATCATTACTTCTTTTAGTTGATGCAACATCTAAAAAGGGATCTTAGCCTCCAAAAAGGCACTGAGAATTTCAGCTTTTACTAATCAATATTGACTTAGGACAAAGATGGACTATGTTATTGCACTGCTCACCTAGAAAATGTTCAGTCCATAGCACGTATTGTAACTGCAAAAATCAAGTGCAATTTAAAGTTACATCAATGTAAGTTTTCTCTTTAAGTATTTTTCATATTTAGAGTTTTTAAAATTCTTTTCATACAAGATAGCCTTATTAAAACTTCAGTATGTTAAAAATCTGATGAATCAAAGAAAGCAAAATGTAGTGGGATGTTTGGCTGATGAACCAAGCAAAGCAAAGCTGATCTGCTGAAGCCAGGTGACACTGCTGGCATTATCCCAAAACGTACAAACACATAGCCTGACCTATCAGTGCTTTTTATTAAGATGTCACTGAGAAGAAAATTAAAACATCTCATTAAAAATTTTCCCAGTCACAAAATTAATGTATATATCAAAGCCATGACACGGGTTCTCAATTAATTAATTAACCTACTTTAAAGTACAAAATCTCTGCGCTCAGGTATTCTGTCTATTGAAAGTTTCTGACATGGTCCCCAGCTATCCTGATAGGCTTTTAAGCTAAATTGTCTTAATACTGTAAGAATAACTTATATCACCATTAATTCCTTACTTTACTCCTCTTTATAAATTTACCATGATGAGATTAGAAACAGATATTATAAAACAGCTTCATAGATCAGAAAATATTCCTGATGGTGTTCATCATGCAATGTGAATACGGTTTCTTTACAGAGAATTTATCTATTTTTGTTTGTGTACAATGTTTGTTGTCATAACCTATATCAGGCCATTTGCAGTATCAACAATGGCTCTAAATTAAATAAGCCAAATTTACTTAATTTGCTCCATAATAACAATATTACATTATTTTAGCCAAATGTCGATGTCAAACTGAACAGAAATAAGAGGAAAGCAGTAATTAGTCTAGGTTAAAATATATCCTCAAAGGATATTAAATATGCAAGAGCTCATCCATGAAAATTAGACTGCAAGAGGTTACACCATGTATTGGCTTATTTTGTTACATATCAAATTATCTCTCATGAATAAATATATCTAATAATGTTTAACTCTATAATTTAATAGTGCCCCATTAAAAATACTTTCTGAATCAACCAAGCTGTGTATTTGATTTTCTATGATTATCAGATTTTAAGTACACAATAATTAAATGTGCAATTTGTACTGACTTCTGCAAGCACATTTAGAAAGACTGCCCTTCTATCCCTTTAGTGGTTAACTTCAATAAATATGAATACCATGACAAGATACTTCAGTTGGAGAATATTATAAGTTAAAAACCACCAAAAGATGTGAAGTTTCCCAACCGAAAAAAAATAGTTTAAAAATGTTTGCGTGTTTAAAGCAAAAGAAACAATCCCTGCACTACGAAAGGTATGTTTGATGTGCTTTGCAACATGAGCACTGCTGGGTTCCCTTTCCCACACATAGCACAGGTTTCTTAAAGGACTTGAAACCACATCTCATCCGGTGTAAAATGCTCACCTTGCTGTCATTAGGCAGTGCCTCAATTCCCTGTCAAACAGCTCTGACCTTGACTGACCCTCCAAACCCTCCCAGAGTCACCTGCAGCTGAAGCTGAGGTAACCCCAGTGCCATTTGCTGCCAGGGAGCACCCAGGGATGCTTTGAAAAACGAACCTGGTTAACAGGTGCTGAGGAGAACAGGTGAGTCAGAGGTGCCCCCGTGCAGCATTAACCCAGAACCGTCCCTGCTTCCTTGGAGGAGCAAAGATTGCAAGGACTGCTCGAGTTGCCATGGTGAACTCTACTCAAAGACCTTGCTCCCCTTTTTCCCCCGAGAGGATGAAGATTTCACAGAGTTTTTGTTCCCTTTTTCAGTGGTCCCTGCCCAGCACCAAACCCAAGCCACTGAATGATGCTGGGCTGAACACAGATTTGGTTCTATTTGCTAATTCTGAAAACTCATGAAGATAAATTAATCTCCTACCTACCATGTTCCCTCCACCTTAAGAAATGAAGATGAAGAGTGGAGCAATCAGCTAATTAACCCTCTTCTCCAGGCACAAAGAGCTGCATTACAATGTGACATTGCTCTGCCCTTTTCTTTTTGAGATGTTTTCCTGGCCTATCAGAGTCTGCTCTATGAAAAGACCCTCTGCATCTGCTCCTGCAACCTGCTAATTACAATACCATAATTAAACGCGCACAGAAGCAATTACCTTCATATATCACTGTGTCTGACAAGCAGAAAGCAACTTCCAATTGCAGCATGCTCAGCTCCCCCCTCAGAAGGGTGGTGATTTGGATTTGGCTCACCTGGTTTGATTGCTGCCTGAGGATACTGAAAATCCTAAATGTTGTCTGACCTGCAGTTCTGGGAAAAATCTGAGCACACGTCCCTGCACACAAATAGGCCCAGGGCTGCAGGAGTAGGTAGTAAAACCCCAGGGAAGTTACTGGATTTGGATGGTTCATAGAGGCCAAAGACACTCCAGTGTTGTGGTTGCCCCATCTTCTCTTTGAAACAACTTGGTTGTTTCCCAACTGCCGTTGCTGGTTCGTGAGTCTCTGAAGAGATTCAAAGTTACAACCATATCCTGGGTTTTCCCTGATGTTGTTTGATTCTTCATCCCTTTTGTGGTTTCAGCATTCCCAACATCCTTTTCTCTATAACAACAATAGAGCTTAGTTGTGGGGTTTTTTTCTAGTAGCACTTCAGCCTCAAGGAGAGCAGAGTTTAAGATTTTATTTTGCTTGGTAAGGAACAAATAAATAGATTTTTTTGAATGATTCAGACTTTGCTGTTTGCTCTACAGTACACTTTGAGCCTGCAGCTGAGCTACACTTGGTTGAGCTCCACACTCGGGGTACTCAGACCTGTGCTCAGCTGTGGCATACAGAGAAAGTTCTGCAAATCACAGGCTGGCACAGTAAGAAACCACACAGAGAAAGGCCAGACAGTGAGGGGAACGCCACCTGACCATTGCCAGCAGGTATCTGTAGGAAAGCGAGAGGCACTGAAGAGAAAGCAGAGGACTTGACAGTTCCCCCAGACATTACCCCACTCTGCTTCTGTACTCTGCCCCGATGGTGTCACATCATTATCTGAGGGGAGAAGAAGAAAAAGAGCTGCTGTAAAATGTCAGTGCTTTTGAATTATAGACAAAATGCAGACACATCAAAATGTATTTTCCTTTTCTATACCTTTTCTTAAATGAAATATAATGGCCAGCTCTAGGCTAGGTGCTGCCACGGCTTGCCAATGGGAAGTGAGAAACAACAGCAACAAATCCATCTTTCTTCCTGAAGTACTGCTTGCAGCATGAGGCAGCACTAATCAAAGACAAATCACAAAGGTTTGGAATTCTTCTGTTCAGGACTAATACCCAGGGGCAAGGTGGAGAACAGAACTGTTTGATTCTGAGCAGCCATACTCCCTACACTCTTTACCACCCAATTTAATAAAAGCTCAGAAGGTTTATTCTGAAAGAAATTAGAACTAGTATTAAATTATAGCAAACCCTATTATTTGATGGCAATTTTGTACCAGCGTAGAAGAGCTGGGAGAGTTTATACCCAATACTACCCATATGCATAAAAAGTGATTTTTTTTCCCCACTGCTAAAACAAAGAGTTACACCTGTGAGTAAGTGTCTACAGGACCTATGAGGCTAAGAACAAAATAAGAGGAAACAAACAGCAGGGACATCCTAAGAATGGAGCAGCCTGTGCACAGCCTTTCTTTGAAGTATAATTACAGCCCCACTGAAGCATGACTGGAGCCTCACGTATTTGCAACCACTGCAATCAGCGTAATCATGCTGCCATTTCATTTCCCCTCACACATTCTGTTAAGGCATTAGGACTGCTGTGGAGACTGCTGGAATGATACAGTTAATACTGTCCATTTATTTCACTCATGCTGATAAATTGTGTTGTTATTCTGCTGTATTCATACTTCTTTTCTATGACTTTAAGGCTAAAGGAGCCCATTTCGTAGCAGTTTGTAAAATAAGAATACAAGGTAAAACCAGATTTTGTTAGCTTTTTTTAAAACCTTTTCACAGGACCTCTCATAGCTGCTGTTAATTAGCAGTGTTGGGACCAAATAAAAATAACAGATAACTCCCCCTTGTAAAATTATTCCTTCCAGTTGTTATTATTTAGTCACAGTGAAGGCAGCGGAGAAAAGGAAACAGAAAAAGACACCATGAAGCGTAATCTCACTGCCATTTTACCCTTTCCTGAGTTCCCTGCTTACAGTTTGCTTTCTTTAAACAGATGCATTTGCAAAATAAAATAATAAATGGAAATTGCCTTCCAGGTATAGAAGGTAATTAAAATAATATACATGGCTAAGTGAAGCAAGGATAGGCGAAAGTAATGGGCAAGGTGTAACATCTGCTCTAGCACACAAAGCCCTTGGAAAGAAGACACAAACTGACTTAGAATGGATTATGTTGCTGATTTTTCTTGCTAATTATAATCCTCCTTTCTTTCAGATGGTCCTGCAATACAGTTTGCATAAACAATGGCCTGAAGTAAAATCACACTAGAGAAAGGGCAGCGCTTGCTGATAAAGGTGCTGCTGTCATCGTTGCTTTTCATTTACTTATCTTAACTATTTCTGAATGTTATTTTTGCCTAATTTTTAAGGAAACATTTTCCGTGGTTCTTCCTGTATGAGATCATTTAAAAAAGGTTGTGGAGAATGGTAGAGTGAATGTTTAATGACAATTCTGCACCTTGACATCTATCTAGAAATTTAAACAACTATTTAATAATCAGACTCATAAGAATGAAATCTATATAACAATTAAAATAATAATGCTTTTCTAATCACTTAAGTACCTAGAGTATGTATCAAGGTAATCACAGTCATTTTGAATTTATATGCTATGCATATCCTTGTAAGCATTTTGAAACAAAGTGGTACAGAAGACACAGGTGCCTAAATTAATAAACATTAGAAAATCAGCAAGAGATTTAACTACACTGGTTATTGTTTTCAATTATTAAATAATTAGTTTGAACATCTTTGTACACCTGGTCCCAAATCCTGGGATTCAATTACCTTGAATGGCTCTGGGCTGCTATTTGATCACTTAATACTCAATCTGCAAAGTGCTGGGCATTAGGAGGAATATCTGGTGGAAGACATGGAGATTTCCCAGAAGTTTTGTGAAAAAGTTCACTAATCAGAACATTTTAGTTTGCAGAGTCAAGTCTATAATTAATAATGGAAAAGCTTTATCAAGATTTTTTTTTTAAGATAACTAAGGAAACAGGTGGCAGACAAAAGACTGAACCACGGAATTTCAGTGTTCTCACAAAGAACTGTGTATTTTTCCAGGACAGATACATTTGATAGAATAATTTAAGAAATGTCATGTGCCCCTCCAACTTCCCGACCCTTTTTGCTCAGCATTCTGACCAGCCCAAGTACCCTGTCTTGTTCAGTTTCAAGAGCACTGAATTTATCTTTTACTCCAGCTCCAGGAGCTGCCTTCTGAGAATTTCTATGCAATAGAAATTTCAGAAAAGCTTTCTTGGAATTAAAGTCCTCCAAGAGGCTCTTGAGCAATGCACCCAGCCTCTAGTTATGTATCTTGAATTCTCTTACCCATTTAAGCAACACACTGAAACAGTTTGATATAAAATTTCAGATTAAAGAGAGCATTTCATTAAAAGTTTCAGGAAAAGTTTCTCATTAAATGTCAATGTGTTTTGCACAATGTTCATAACATGTAACCATTTTCCTGTAGCAATTCAAGAACGAAAAAAATACTCCTATAACATCCTCCTTTAATGGCTCTAGTAGGAAAAATAACAAGTAAATAAATCTAGACTTAGGAGGAATCCAGTATGTCCCCCAAAAAGACATTAAGTAGCCAGATGCAATTTCTGCACGCATCCCTAAATAATGAATATAATTCCAACAGAAGTTGCAACAGGTCAAAGCATCCTTTTCCTTTCTGGTTTTTTGAGCATTCATTGATTGCAAAACCCTGTAATTTCACTAGCAAAATAAAGAGCAAGATTATTTTTTTTTTCACTGCCTAAAAGCTCACTCAAATACTCTACGGAACGGCAAATTTTATCTGCAGCACTAAATGATTTCAGTTAGGAAAGTCTACAAGCGTGGCTGAGCCTCTTTGTCACAATAAATATGGCACGGGAAAACTCATTAGAGATTGTCACTAGTACTGACTGTGAGTTTTCAGCTTTCCTCAGATCTCCAGCCCTCGGCCTTGGGATGTCCTGGGTCAGTCACCCAAGGAGAGCCAACCTACTTTATGACCTGCTGATTTATAGCAACACCCAAGGAATTACTGGGGTCATTTTATACCAAAGCAATGTTGGTCCTACTTCCCAGCACCACTGCTCATTTAATGCAGAATAATTGTCCAGGTAACCATCCTCTACAGTCACACATTGGGTTCATAGTGCTCATAAAAGTGAGATTTCTCAGATCTGTCTGGGCATTAATCAGGACGATGAAGGTGATGGTGTATTTTCTGCAGGCAGTAGACATTGGTTTAGCTAGACCCCAGAATCATCCTTTACAAGTAGAATTAAGGTGCTTGGGTTTTTAAAGTGCATTCTTTGGAATGTCTTTTGGGACAGCCTTTTTAAATGGAGCTCACACGTGTGCAGACATAGGCCTTGGTGAGGAGGCGTTTGCTGCCAAACTGAGAAGCACGTGGTGGCATGAAACTTCCATAAAAATTAGGTCAGACTCTAGTCGGGTTTTATTTTCTTTCTCTGAAGTTTATTCCAAGTTCTCAAAAGCCACTTGTTTTGATAAGGATGGAAGAGGAAGGGGTAAGCACTGGTTAACTCCAATGTCTTCACGGGGTTAATCTGATGCTGTAGCAACCCCACTCCTTTGAGGCTGACACCAGAAACCCTAAGCTGATCTGGTTTTATATAGAACTCTGCACCAATCTAATTAAAATGTGTATGAGGACATGCAAGAGAAAACCCAAGACTTAATATTTTAATGTGGAAAATGTGATATAAAGATTAAATGTTGTTAAGGTCAAGATGAAATACAACTACAATCTAGTACTGAGCCTTTTTTATTCATGACATTTTCATTTTGCAGGTTATTCCTTTTATTCCTGTTCTTTTTGATCCTTTGAATTTAGGATACAACATCATCTTATGAGATCTCCCACTTGAAGGGCTTCTTCTGTAGTTATAATCATTCCAAAGACGCTTCAATAAATGACTCCATCTCTTAAAATGCTTTGACATACAATAACTCTCTCAGAATAGGCAACCATAACTAAATATCTGTCAGCTGTGCTGACTACATGCCATAAATTTCGTATCAAACCTTGATCATCTGCGAAGATTTAAGGGAACAAACTGGAATCCTCTCTGTTTTCATGTGGAAGTCCTAAAAGGGAATCTGAACACCATGAAAGTTCACATGTGTATGTGCAAATTCAGATGGCCAGAGTCAAATACCAAGATAAGGGTGTAACAAGTAAATTGATTCATTCTTGGGGGTTACAGGTTTGGTTAATGTAGTCCTGTCTCTTCTGGGATTAATAAGCGAGGTCACTTCCTTTTTTTTTCCCATCTTCTATCACAAATTGACTTGCTGTTTTGGTTTGCTACATCAGCAGAATCAAATACAAACCAATTTTCTCAGTACAAGGGGGGGTGGTATATTAGCATTCTCCCCTATCGCCTCTCTCCAGTACTTTCCTGAATGAGATTTTGCCTCCTCCATTTCCAGAGCACCCTTCTCATGCCAGGTTAGCAATGAGAGCGAGGAAAAGAGAGGAGCTTTAGGATTTCTCCGTGTTGATTTTGCTCCACCTGCCTCAAGCTGCACCTTAGCTGTAAGAAAGGCAGATGTGACGTGAGAGCTGTTACGGTAAATGCTGGAGCCACTGCTGGAGGAGTGGGTGATGCCTGTGTGTCACAACGTGTCCTAGAGGTAACAGGCTGGGAAAGCAGCATCTAAAGCCAGGCATGACTCCTTCAGTAGTAGGTTGCTGTCAGCATCCACTGGCAGAAAGTGAAAGATGCAGAAAGGAAACAGCAGTCCCTCTTCTTTATGTACAGCCCTGCTGGATGTTTGAGGTTTCTGACAGATTCAGGGGAAGAGCAAAAGTGTGGGAATCTGTGGCACTTCCTATGACTAAAATAAACTCTCTGTGTGTCTCTGCACTTGTGAAATGAGGGTAATGGCTCTGCCACTCTGAACTTTCAAGTTAAAGAAACAGCAAGCATTGGCCAGAAGAGCAGGGAATCTGCAAGTAACTGGAATAAAATAAAAGGATCAGGGATGGCTTGTCACCCCATCATGGGGAAAGTCACCTCACCAGGACAAAAATTCTTTTTGGTGGGAGAGAGCAGTAACAGTGGGCATCAATATCACTGGGAGCTCTTGTGCAGCTGCTGACAATAACGTCCTCAGAAGGATTTCCTGCCTTTGAAGTGCCTGCCTCTCCTGCACAGCAGACAGCTTGCTTTCTGACTGTCTTGTCTGTCTGCTCCCCTACGTGCTGCTCTGCTGAAACACCCTGTGTCATTGCAGTCACTCTCAGCACCTGGCTGCAGCACTGAATCAAAGTGTTGTGAAGGCAGCACATCAATTTGGGTTTGTGCCATGGTAATAGTTACCTGAAGCTTAAGTGGGATCCTTTCAAAGGCACTTTTTCTTCCTTTTCCCTATTTCTCTGTGCCCACATCACTGCTGGAGCTGCCTTCCCCCTAAACACTACGTGCTCACATTTTGTGAACTGTCTAAAATAGGAAAGCCTCGGCTCTTGTCAAAAGGGTAAACTGAAACAGTCACTTTTGTGGCTGAGGAATTGCACCAGTGCTCCATCAGCACTTCCCAGCTGCCCACAGCCCCTCTCCCAGCTGGGCCAGGCAGAGCCAGCAGTGACACCCTGCACACCCATCGGGGCCATCATTCTGCAGAGGGCAAGCTCACCTCCCAGTTGTCACAATCCAGAAGAAACAGGTGAACACAAATAATCAAAGAATCCATTTTTAATAGATTTTGAACCATTAATACTTACAGAATCACCCTAAATAAAGAAAAAAATAGATTATATGATGGTCGATTTCATGCTGCTGCACAAAGATCTATTTACATAGAATAGGATGGTTAGGGTTGGAAGGGACCTTGAGGATCATGTAGTTCCCTTCTCCCTTTCTCTTTCCAGGAGCTAGTTACAGGGTGAACACCTAAAAAGGGAAATCTGCACGTTCTCACAGTCCGTGTTATCTGCAGGGAGAATACACAGAACACACAAGTGCAGCTGTGCAGGTTTGCCTGCAAGTTAATAAGATTTTAGTAAATTCAGAAGGCTGGAATGTCCCCAACTACAAGCCAAATTAATTCATATTTTAAAACATTTCTGGCTACAATAACAGGAGTAAATGCCACATAAACCCCAGTCCTGCTCCCATCAGAGACAATGGGAATTAAGCCACTAACTTCAAAGAGCAGGGCTCTCCCTGTAGAGTGTATTTCATGCTTCTGCAGTCTTGGCTAGATTAGTGCAAATTAAACATTGGGTTAAGTTGCCAGAACCCATAAGCACTCCATTAGGCTCTAGAGGATTTGGCTAATTTTAGTCAAATACTTACCTATTTTACAGAACACATGCAAAATCCATCCATGGGCTAAGCCCTCTGAGCTCCAGAGAATGCCACTAATGAATTTGGCCTTCCAGCTCTGCTGTCTCTGCATTTATGCAGCTCTTGAAATGCATTGCAGGCTTATGCACCTTATCAAATCTTAAGAAACAACTCTTTTATACCAGAGCACACACAATAATTTAATAAGAGTTGTAAACAAGTGGCTTTCATGAGCACTAAAGGATCTAATCATCAAATCATATTCTGAGTGCACATGAGGCTTTCCCTGCCTGCAGGGCCATCATGGATAGGGCTGCAGCAGCCTCCTTCCAGAGCTGCTCACTGTCCTATATCTTGTGAGTGGCAAACTGCCCCAGGGAGCTACAAGCTACATTTTTCAATCATCTCTGCTTTATGTTAAATACACTTACGAGCAGCCAAGTAGCATCCCCAGAGGGTCTTACTATGACAGAGGGATGTTAACAATATACTTCTGCCTTTTTTTCTTCTTTCTTTTTTTTTTTTTCAAATATGCTTCAGTTATAGCCATCCCTGAATAATCTCCTAATTAGTGAGGAGGCCTTGAGTTTAGATTCATGGACTGCAGAAATAAAGACCTGAGGTCTCTCTTCCAAGCTCCATGCTGTACGATTTTAGGGCCAGCATGGACAAAGCCTTGCCTGATTTTCAAGCCTCATTTCTTCCCTGGCTGAGCCCAGTCTCCTGGCTGAGTCCAGGGAATCCCATCACTGCTGTGTGCCTCAGTTCCCACCTATCCGAGATGGACCTGTACCTACAGTAAAGTGTTCTGACATCTGATGGGAAGCACTAGAGGAGCTCATTACCAGGTGTTTGTACCATGGCTGGAAACACTGCCTTTGCAATCCCTGTCAGGGCTTTTGGGTGTTAACACAAACATCATACTAATTAGTCATTTTTTAACTTATGAATCAGGCATTTACTAAAAGGATATAGGTAATACAGTGCAAAAAATAACATAGCAACACCCTCTGGGAAGGCAGAAAAGGTCAGGCACAGTGCTGCTCTTTGCTGGAGTAACACACAGAATTTGTATGTGGGAACTTGACCACTCAAGCAGCTAATTGCCAGTGGGAAGTCTTGCTGTACACATCTTCTGAGGTACTTTAATTATGCAAAGACACCTTGTTGTCACACAGATATAAATAATGTTTCAGGCTCATGTTTGTTTGAAGTAAGTGCTGTGGGGATTATGTGGGGTTTTTTTCATTACAATTCCCCTTTGGGGAGAGTACCATGCAATAAACAACACAGCACATCAGTATAGGGTTTTTTTTGCAGTTGGGTTCCCCCCCTCTCCCTCATATTATTTAAAAAAGCTTCTGGCTCTGTTTCTGACTCTTCTTGCAAAATTGGGTACTTCAGCAAATTGCTCGGTTGACAAAAGGGAAAAAAATTGTTGCTTCAAAACAAACAATTATGATGACTTTGAAGCATAACATGGAATGTCTCATTGATTTTGTCCCAGAGGACTGGTGTAAAGAATGAATAACCAAAGATGCAACGAAGCATGTAATATTAGTGCATGCACCATTACTTGTGCAGCATTGTTTTAAATCCATTTGCCCACCTTTGCCCTCTGTGATCACCTGCTATCAACAGGGGAAACACACACGAGTAATCTAAATACTTGATTGCCTTTAAGAGAAGAAATTTCCTCCTATTCAAAGATAAAGTGGCTAAGTAGTGGCAGGAAAATGTACTATTCCTTTCCCACAGTCCTTTTAAGTGGAGCATTAGAGACAGAGATTATAATTTCAACCTGTGGTGCTTGAATTCCTGGCCACTAGAATTCAGCATTTGTTTTCTCCTGGAGAATAAACTTTACATTTAAACTCTGATTACACCGTAGAACTGGCGTAATCAGAAGAAGCATTTTTCCCTTTTCTGCTCTCTATATTCATGATAAGTGCACTCTGATGGGACATTGTGCAAAAGGCACTGGCAAAGCCCAGTTCTGGAGACAGCCATGCACTCAGGAGCTGTTTTTTTACACAACCCAGCATTCAAGAACCAGGATTTTTGAGTGTTAAAGCCAGAAAAGGGAGCAGTAAATGATCAATTGCAGCAAATGTTCTGCAGTCATTTCTTCAAACACAAGTGATGCAGTATTTTGTCCCTGGGCTGAAATATCAATTCCCTATTAGGCTGGAAAAAACTCAGTACAGCTGTTCTGCTACCTTTGGATATGGCTCTTCTCTAGCAGATCTACTTATCTTCAGCCAAGGTATTTGCTTCTCTGATGGAGAATCTGTGTCCTCTAAGCTTCCTTTCAGCTAGGCAAATTTAAATTGCTTAAAAAATGACATTAATCAGATGGTTAAAAATAGCTGAAAACAATCAAACAGGTGCTGTCAGTCTGAAAGTTTGATTCCTAACAGATTTGGAACTGAAATTCTGTTAATCATATTTATCTCTCTAGATATGTCTGAAATCAGTTTCTGTCACTGAAGTGGAACAGATAATTTATTGTCATGGGTTTCTCAGCATCTTTTCAGTGCTCAAATAATTCTACACGTATTTCCACTCAGCTTCACTGGTTTGGGATTATCACCCCGCTGTGAGTCAAACCTCGGTCTTTTGGATGTAGTGATCAGATCCATTTTTAGGGAAGAAAGATTCTGTTGAGAAACTGCAGCTATTCCTTTAGTCCAAAGATTCAGCCACACTGTGCCATCATCCCTGCCAGACACAGTGGGAAACAGTATTTTTGTATTACAACACATACAAATGCAACAGAGCCAGGACCATCCTATTAGGGAATCCACCATCTATGGGGTTTCATTGCTCAAACACTTTGGAAGATTTCAGCCACTGCATTTTTATGTTTCTGGATTCCTAGTTGCTCTCTACAACTACATTAACTGTGCAGGGAAAAATAACCATTTACTGGGGGAGTGACTTGACAATTTTGTTTTCAGGGTTGCAGACTGACAGCAGATGGATCTATCCAGCTCTGCTGGGCAGCAGGGCTCAGCAGCGAGCTAAATTAGCCCACAACATGTTATTCTACCCAGACTTTCCAGCAACCAAAGCAGTTTGTGTAAGGCTAACACACACACAGTTACATAGAGCACTCAAAGAAGATAAAATATCAGCATGTTTTTCTTCTTGGGTTGATTATTCCTCCAATATTCCACGTTCTGCTCAATGGCAGTTAAAATACAGCACCTCATTCCATGTCCAAATCTACCTGTCCTCACCTCCACAGGTTTACTTTAGCTTCTATTATGAATAAGAATGAAAAAGAAGTAATAAATAAGACTGTGGAGCTCGGGAATATGCAAGACTGATATTCAAAATAACTGTAATAAGTATTTGTAAAAATGTAATAAGTCAAGTGTATAAATGGAGGGAATTAAATGCCATGGTAAATTTACATAAAACAATGTTTAAAGCAGGAAGTGGAATAAATATAATATAGATAAGTAGTAATCCTCTCCCTGCTTAACTAGGCCATTAATAACAATTTTCAAGGACAGAAGGTAAAATATCTTTAAAAATGGAAGGTCACATTCAAGACTAGAAGGGACTGATCCAGGAAAAGCAAAGAGCTGTGCCTCCAGCTCTTCATCCTACGTGCAATGGTTCCTTCTGAAGCCTGCTTTTCCTAGTAGTCACTATATCCTGAGACATAATGGTGATACCCATTTACTCTGGTCTCTTTTTCTGCATTTTTACAGCATTTTCAAGTTCATTTTTTTTAAAACATTCACTCTGGAGCAGCATAAGATATTTGACCATTGTTTTTTTTCCTAAGAGTGTAGCAGAAAAGGCTTTAGAAATAGAAAGAAAATAAGCTATTCAGTTTGGTCCTTTGAAATTAAACCACTTGCAATTCATAAAGAAGCTATTGGAGATGACATTCCTGACATTTTTTGCCTTGTATAAAGCTGCAAAGATAGCTGCTTTACAAAGACAATCATTCCTAAGAGTGTGAGCATTATTAGGTTTTCTCTGCTGATCTTCAAGGTGTAAATGACAGGTAACTTAAATACCGTGCCAAGTGCAAAATTTCTTTGCAAAACATCTCAAAAAATATGATTTCCTGTTTAACATAAGACTTCACAATCCATATTACGTCTAATCCTCTAACGTGTATTCTTCTGTTTTCTCTATACCTGCAGGATTTCTTGTGAGCAGTGCACACGGCTTTAAGTATTAAAAAAAAGTAAATGGTGTCTTGAATAGCAGAATTAAATTCAGAAGCATCCTGCACTGATAGGAAATCACCTCTAAAATATATTCCTGCAGACAGTTGTTCTGCTAATTCCCAGGTACAGGCAAATATCGATCTAATCCCAAAAGTAACAACTGTCAGTAGAGCGAGTTTTCTATGACCCATATCGTGTCTCTGTAACCCTGACAAGATAGAAGAGTTCTCCAGCAGGGAACAGAATCATGCTACTGTTTTCTGACATTCTCTTTNGGAAATCACCTCTAAAATATATTCCTGCAGACAGTTGTTCTGCTAATTCCCAGGTACAGGCAAATATCGATCTAATCCCAAAAGTAACAACTGTCAGTAGAGTGAGTTTTCTATGACCCATATCGTGTCTCTGTAACCCTGACAAGATAGAAGAGTTCTCCAGCAGGGAACAGAATCATGCTACTGTTTTCTGACATTCTCTTTGATTTTTTCCCGCCAGCCTCGTTGATCAGTAGGTGAGTATTAGTATAAACCACCCAGCAGAAACAGGTTCAGAATCTGAACGCTGTGAAGAGAGATGGGGGGAGAGAGAGTGGGTCAGATCGACTTCAGTGTGCTTTTTTTTCTCATGGGAAATCTCCTCAGGCGTAAAGGATGACTCCATGTTCTCTCCTTGTATGACACTGGCCCCAGTGACAGACTTCAGGCAACACCAAACACACATTTCCCAAACAAGCCCTTTGCCGTTGCACTGATCTGGGGTGGATTAGGGTGCTCAGATAGAGGTAGGGCAAACAGTAAGAACAACCACCTGGTACTTCCACCTTGGCTAAGCAGCATTTGGATCAGCTTCCCAGAGCAACCAACACAGTCCTAAGATGCACAGTCCTAAGTCACAAGGATAGTCCCAATATAGGACTTTTACTAGGCAGTTGAGGTATCCAAAATCTGAAGAATTAGCCACTTGGAGCCTCTGAAAGCTGAGAATTCCAGATAGAATCTGTCTGAATCTGAATTTCAGATCTGAATCTGTCTGAAAGGAAAAAATCTTCCCCAATGAAAACAAGATGAGGAGGAAGGAGGCTCCACAGTCTCTAACTTCATGCACCTCACACTGCACCCAGCAAAGACTCCAGAAGAAGCTATGCTGGAAGGTCAGCTACATCGGTCAGGCAACCTCAGAAGCCAACCTGGCACCTGCAAGGCCAAGCTGAGCTGTGCAAATCTGCCTCTTGTCCTCACTGTGCCTACAGAACAGAGCCCAGGCATCTGCTTTGGGAGCAAATCCCTGGAAGTTTCCTGTGCTCTTTGAAGTTTCCCAGCCAGATGTGAGTTCAAACAGAGTCAAGCACTGAGTGGTATCATCTCATTTTGGATGCAAGTATGAGGTGAGATTGAATCTTACACGTGGTAACACGTTTAATCAGAGCAGGAGCCATGTCTGTGGGCTGCAGCACTGCTGGCACAGCAGGTCAGCAGCACTGGGCCCTGGGCAGGGGTCTGCTGTGTTTTTAGAGAAACTGCTCCATCCAGGCTTTCTTGTTATTTTCCTGTGCTTCACTCGATGAAATGTACTGATTTACAAGGAGGTTTAGGACTCGAGGGAGAGAAATCAATAGCTTTTTAGTGAATACTAAGTGCTATGTGTGACAATTCCGAATACAAAAGAGCCCCATGCTGTCCAGCTCTCACAGCCAGAGCCTGAGCAGCAAGGCTCCGTGCCTCGAAGGGTGAGAAACAGATGGCAGAATTCCATTTTCCCAGTCCTTTGACTCAGTGCTTGGACTGGGTGATTGTGACCACTGGACAAAATGCAGAGCACAGGGAGGCTGGAGAAGTCACAGCTTTATTTAGGTCTGACATGTATGTTCTAGGACTGCCCAGGCAGGCTCAGCGAGCATTACTGAGCCACGCACAGTACTTTAGGACACGCACAACCAGCCTGAAGCCTCTGGGAAGAAGTTTATTGCACAGCACAGCCAGGTTGTGTGCAAAGTGGGATTTTTGAGATGCAGCAGATTTAGTGTGTGCACATGAATGGGCTGTTGCAGCCTGGCTGCACAATTGCACAGTTTTGAGACAAAAATGAGGGTTTCTGCAGCCTTACTGCATATTTCAATTACGCGCTGGGTCGGTCTGATGCTCTTCAGAATTATATGACCTGCTTTGCAAGTACTTCGTGCTATATAGAAAATTCTTGGTAGTCCAACACACTTTGGGTGAAGTGAATCAGACCATAGATTAGATTTATGAATGAGTTGTAGAAATGCTGTACCAAATGCCCGCTATAAATACAATACAGATCTGTCTCAAACCACTTTTGTTTGGTTCAAAAGGGCTAAATGCTCCTTACATGCACAGAATTCACAGTCCCCAGAGGAATAAAGGAAGGAAACAAACTCCAGTTTTCACTACCTGGGTGCAGAGATATTAATTAAAAGAGATCAATTTAATTAACAAGAACCACGTCTTTCTTAGTAGAATTTGAGCAGCATTCCCAAGTAGTTTGCAATTCACTGAAAACATGTTCAGCAAATAAAAAAATTTGTATTGCAGTGATAGATATTAAAAAGGGAAAAAATATCTTGTTATAAAAAAGAGAATTATTTGCACTTAAAACCATCTGTTTCTTGTGCTCATGTAGTTTAGATTAAAGTAATTTATTTCTGTCTACTAATTAGGACTATTTATTACTGACTTCATGCAATTTTGAATTACAATTCTTACAATATACTTATTTTAATATGGTATCAGTACAAATAAAGGATGACTCCTGAGAATCTCTGGAAAACAGTGAATAGCATCAAATCCTAATGAAAATGATGGCAGTTATCATGCTTGGGAGAAGCTCTCTGCAAGTTGTAGAATCAGACTGTGTCAGCTGAATTCTTGTTCCTCAGAAAGTTGCCAAGCACAGTGCGCCGGGGAGAGCTAACCCAGCAATCACAACCGGGACATCAGCTGAACAGGAAACCTGAAAATTCTTGTAAAGTTTGTTCCAAAAGTGGTAACAGTGAGTATAGAAATATTTATTCCTGAAATCTACTCAGAAATTAGCAATTCAGCTAAGGACTGTGTAGAAGTGAAAAAGATGCTCAAATATTCACCAAGTTTCGGGACAGAGCAATAATAGACAGGGGTTTCTTTGTGGTTGCTTTCAAACCCACAACATCTTATGTGTGGAAAGCAGAGAGGGAGACAAATACTTAACCGGCCTAAATCTTTTAGCAGCATTAGAGGTGTTTCAGCTCTGTTTGTGCTGTGGTGCTTCCCATAGTTGTGACATGCTAATTGATGGATAAGAGTCACATTTTTATGAGGAGTCTTGATACTGGGTGGAAGTGACATCAACAGATGGAAGTACACAAACAGAACACTTATAAAATAATCTTGGGCCTTTAAAGTGTTTTTTCCCAACTCCTTCTGACTCTTGATGCCCAACAAAAAGGTATCCAGGCTCACTGAGGGAGACACACCAAGGGAAGGCAAGAAGACACAGTTTTCAAAGTAGAGCATGAACCCTGGTCTGAGAAAAATAGAGACATGAAGTTAAAAAAAAAACCCAAAACAACAACATTAAATGAGCTGAGATACAGAAAAATATCACAAAAAATATATTAGAACAAAATATTTGTGAACCTGAATGTGACTATATTACTATGCATTACATCCTGTGACTAGTACTAACTGTCTGGTCTTCAAATGAGGATCAATTTTCCTAATATCTGTTAGGTTTTAGGTGAAGAAAAATCTTTACGCGTTTAAAAAATAAGTAAAGGAGTAGTAAGCAATGCAGATTAGAATATTTTTTTGGTCAATAAATGTGTTTTGAAAAACCTATAGTTCTGTTAATTGGGCCTATTTCCATACGGGACTTAAATGAGCCATTTACTATTGGCAATATGTCATTAACATCATCCTAATCATTCTCATCTAATTCTCTGAGGACTTTTTCCTCCGGAGTAATTGCAAGTCTCATTCCACTAAGTGGAAATACTGAATCAGGATAGACTGTTACCCTACAGCCCTTCAAATAACTCTTGCACCATTTCTTTTTTAATTAGGCTTAACTTGAACAAATATCCCTGTTTATAGAAATGCATGTACACAACCTCTGCAAATTACTGAACAAGATGCTTATTAGAAGCACAATTACCATTATTAAAATAAACAGCTATTTTCTGTGGTGTCCTTCAAAGAGAGAGCTGGGGGCATTTGCCACCAAATCTGTTATATCCTCAAAAGAATTTTTAACCAGTTTTTTAGCTTAAATATAACCAGTAATTTTCAGCTATTAATCCCAGTGTTGAAGAGCATCACTCTGCAAAGTAAGCAATGAACAGAAAAATGCATTTTGGTTGGATGGCAAGTGTGTGAAAGCTCTGTGGTGGCTGTTACCTGGTGCTCTTTATCACTTGGAGAGTAAGGATCCATAACTGGCCGTGCAGAGTGGATGTCAGCACTTACAAATGCATGATAGTAGCACAGGAATTCAGGGAGTAAGGGGCAGAGTGGATTAGATTAGAATCTGGAGGAAATCTCAGAGGAACCCAAAGGAAAATTTAGATCTGAAAGCTGCCTTGGTGAGGGACCCTTCAGAAAGTGTCACAACATCAGGCAGGGGAAGCAGAGCACTCAGATTTCACACATTAGCACTTCATATGCGTCTTACTTACCTTTTCCTGAGCGTGGTTTCGGGATTCCTGAACAAACCAAGGCATTTCAGATTTGTGGCTGTAGCAATCCCCAGAACAGGTGTCACGAAACACTTACCAGAAATGATCTTCCTAATACAAAACTTGTATTATATTGTGTTATGCATGTGTTGGTTCACACGGTAACTCCAAATGTGCCCCCACTGAGCAGTGCAGGGGATGGGGGGGGCTGGCAGTGCAGGGCTTCCTGCAGAACTGGGATCTTGTGCTGCAAAGCATGAGCCAGGTGCTCCCTGTTAGCAAATTAGTCAGGAAAAGCATGAGATTTTGTGATAAAAAACCCTTTCCTAGCCATGTGTAAGGACACACTAATGTGAAAGGCATTCTCGTACAGTTTCCACGTGGTGCTGCCAAGGTTAAGTGAGAACTGAGTTAGAATGATTTCAGTGTAACTTAAGTCAACCACAACTAACAGTAAGAGCTCCCAAGCACTTGCTTAAGCATACTTCCAACCAGTCTGCACATAGTAGGGCTTTTCTGATTCAAGCAGTGAGCAAGTTACTTTGTAGATGAGGTACAATACCAAAAATCAGTCGATCAGCTTCACTAAGAGTCCCATGTGCCTTTGAAGAGCTTCTCATTGCAGTGACTGGTTCCACCCCCCCCCCCAATAAAGGTGGCTGGAGCTCTGATCATAACACAACCTTCCCTCATTTTAACCCAGAGACTTGGTTTGAACTTCGTGTGTGTAAATCATGACAATGAGCATGTGAGCTTTCTGACTGCAGGTTGGCCTGGTCTCCACACTGAATTTCTCCAAAACACTTCCTAACTATAAAATTAGCAATCCCTTCTCTCCTGACATCCTGTTCAACATCTGTTCTCAAGTCTGGACAGAGGCTGCCAAATCCCAGTTCATTTGCTTTAGGGCTGTTTTTGCCTAGTCTCTCCACAAAGAATGAATAACCTTCACTCAACTACTTCAGCTGTGAAACATGTGCCAGAGACCCCTTTGATTTCACAGTACATCTGAAAATTTCCACTTTATGGGTAAGAGTCCTTGAATTTATAACATAATCTTCTTGCCTTAGGAAGATCTTGTTCTGCCATGGTTTTGACCATTAGACAAGTCATATTACCAGAGAAGATGGATTTTCCAGGCAGTTGCTTTATGAGGGGCAGAGGCAGCACCCTTGTGGTTAACTTGAGTGATTTGGCACTTGTTCCATAACAAGAATGCAAGGAGGGTTAGTGGGCACAATTCTTGGCAAGCCTACACCTGATGGCACTTTTATCCAAAGCTTCAGATGTTTCTATGCCCGTGAGCTGATGTGGCAAAGTGCAGGAAGTGTTGAAATCAGATCTAAGTAAAACCAGAGGGTTCAAACTCCTCTCCCATCCAGGAACAAAACTTTCAGCTGACTCATGGTGTAACTTGCCAATGATTCAGCTGCAGAACCTGCCAGTGCAAGAGCAAGACCAGTCTTTATACTCTGCTGCAAATTGTAAGGGCTGCATGTTAACTGCAAATGCTGATATACCCAGAGGGGACATACAGGGACCCTTCCTATAATAAAAATCCAAGATACATATGAATCACTCATTAGTCTTTAAAGCTACTGCCTTCTACTTATGCAATAATTTTTTTTCTCTACAATATGACATTCAAGGAAAACTGTATAAGAATATTGGCAGTACTCAGCAAAAATACACAAGACATAGAATCATAGGATGGTTTGGGTTGGAAGGGAACTTAAAGCTCATCCAGTCCCACCCCCTGCCACGGGCAGGGACACCTTCCACTAGCCCAGGTTGCTCCAAGCCCCATCCAACCTGGCCTTGGACACTTCCAGGGATGGGGCAGCCACAGCTTCTCTGGGCAACCTGTGCCAGGGCCTCCCCACCCTCACGGGGAGGAATGTCTGAATGATTCACAGCTGAATCAAATCACTTCTGTAAATGCTATAATGGGAAGGATGAAAACACATAAAAACCTGATGGTACAGGTTTTTGCATGTGGAGGTAGGAGTGCTGATGCTCCCACCTTTTAGTGGCCACCAGTGGTTTTAGCATCATCCTTTTCTCTGCTCCTTTTAGCAAAGGCGTTCCAGACAGGTTGCAAAGCAACACTTGATGTTCATTTTCTTCCTAGGAACATAACTGTACTGGGTCAAAAGTACATCTGATTCTGGATTCCAGCTTTGATGGATATATAAGAGAACCATACAGTGATATTCCTCCAATACACTTTCCCAGCTGCAGGAAATTACAACTTGTATTAATAGTCCTAACAGATCTTCCATCAAGGAGTTTGTCTAGATACTCTTTTAACCGTCTTACAACTCTGATCTCTCCACTATCTTGCAGCAATGAGTTCCAGAATTTAATTAATCTGCTTTTGTAGGAGTGGGTTTTGCTGTTGTTGTTGTTCTGTTGAGGGTTTTTTTTTTAAATTCCTATGATTGGATAATTCCGTTTGATATTGACTTCTATTATCATGATAAAGTGAATATCAGTTTCTTGTTTCCTCCCAATAACCACTCACACTTTCATCATAGACTTTATTGTTTTCTTCTGGTTTTTTCTGTGTTTAGATTATTAATCTATTTCATCTCTCCTAGGACATGGCACTCAGTGCTTTGTCACCCATCTCTGTACCTGTAGTACTATTTTAACCTTCCTGAGGAGGGTAAACAAAGTGTATTGAAGGTGGAAACAGACCTTTCCTCTTAATCAACCAGAGGGGGCTTTTTTTCTTAACTGAACACTTGTAAAGGTAGAATGGAAGTCAATCTGACCATTTCATTTCACTACCTTCAAAGGGAGGGATTTGATCAACATTTTGAAAACGTGTTTCCTAAGCTTTGAGAAATCTGCTAAGAACCCTTGAACTGCATTACCTTGAGAAAAGCCAGCATTTCACAGGATCAGGCTGTAAAACCTTATCTACATCCAGTTCCAATGACCCTTTTATTACACTGCCTTTAGATTTAGAAGAAAACAAAATAGAATCCTGGAGAGTTAATATTTTCAAAACCAGCCCTAGTTGAAGACAATCGGTGCAGCTTTTGATAAAAGTGATCAAAGGACTATTCTTGACAGCTTGGAAACATGAAATGCTATTACTTGCCCTCTTTTAGTTTTGCTCTTTCTTCTCAGAAGACCACTGTTTGTTTTGCATAGTACCAAACATTATTCCTGTGGTGTTTAACTTTTGCACATGAGCCCTTCTTTCATTACACCAGAGTAAAAGCAGTGTGAGATTAGCAAGAGGTTCTTTGTCTTCTGCTTTAGTAAAACCCTTTTTTTGTAATTTATCTTTCTTTTCTTTCACTCTCTTTTACTTCTTTGCCACAATTTACACATCAGCGTCTTCTGCTATTGTCTATATATTGGATGAGAATCCCCTTAAAATATTCCCACAGAGCTGCTATTTCTCCTCTTTTCATTACTTAAAATTGAAAGTGTTTAAGATAATGTATTTGGCATCAGACTTACAAAGAAAGTAAAAAAAAAAGAAACTATAAAAAAGGCAGGGGGTGAATTGCTGTGATCATCTCAAGGACAGTGTGTGTTGGGGCACCAAGGCCAGGGGAAGAGGGCAAATTCATGATCCCTTTTAAATCATGGTACTAATCAAGGGGCATAGAAGTTCCCACAGACAAGTAACTAGGAGCAACTTAAAACTGCTTTCCTTTAGGCTTAATACAAAAGCTGCAGGACATGTGTCTCAACTCCCTGCCCTCTCACAGGAGAGGATGTGTCATTTGGCCATTTAACCCTGTAGAAAGGCCCACAGGATTTTAATCTCTCTTTCATAATCTCTAATTAGTCCCCTCTCTCAGCATCTCCACAGTTCTCTCTCACGCCATTTGAAATCAGGACTCTTTGCAGATACTGGCACAGAGACCAAACCAAGCATTCAGTTGGTAGCAGTCCACAGGCAGTGCAAAAAGCTTTTGGGGCACAGTTTCTGCTCTCTTACACGGATGAAAAGCTACAGGAAGTCTGAAGGTCTCAGCATCAAACCCTCCTCCACACTCAAGGATGCTGAGGCTGTAAAGCACAGTGCAGCTCTTGTAACTCCTGTAAACCAAAAGTTGACATAACTAATACAGAAATGCGTAACTGAGGGACCAGCTAACAGAGATAATTTCTAATCTATCAGATCCTTATATCAGTTATTGCCCTCAGTTTAGTTTAGAATTGCTTTTTAAGCTTCTCTATTTAAGCCAGTAGCTTTAAAATGCAAGTCTCTGCATTCTCAATTTGCTGCTTCTTGTCGAGCATTTGGGGCATAAAAAAGCAGCATTATCTCCTCATTTTAGTTTAGAATAGGGAGCAAAAATACCTTACAGATTCTCCAAAGATATTCACAGCGAGGACCTGAAAAAGCCACAAAGATCTCTCTGCTGCTCAGTTTCCCCATTCATATAAGGGAGTTGAAAAACTTACCCACCTGGGTTACTGTGCATGAGCCAGCTGGTGTTTGGTGTTTGGTTTCAAGAGAAAAAATATTTTCCAAATGCCAAACATAATCATTCATGAACATCAATTCCCCGGGCAACACATCTGTGAAAGCTCTTTAGGTAACACCCTGCCTCTGAACACATTTACAGAGGACCTGACTGGGCACACTTCCTATCCAAACGCTGTTTATTTGTTTGGTTTTGGCAAGTAGCTGCTCCTGCTCACACCCCAAAGGGATGCGAGTCACAGTTCTGACTGACTGGGGGAAAACCATCAGTGTCAGTGGCATTCCTGAAAAAAAAGTCTTGCCTTTCACAGGAAAAGGGCAAGTCTACCTAGGAGGCAGTGTGTTCTCCCCAGAGCCAAGGACGTGGAGTGCAAGACTTCATTTTCATTTTTCATTTCCATTTTTCTTAAAAACTGAACCAAAAGAAAAAAAAAAAAAAAAAAAATCTTCCAACGTTTTTAAATGATTGATTTTTTTTCTATTGGAACTGGCATTTTTCATTAAAAATGCTTTTTGGCAGCGCTGTATCTTTCAATTGGAAAGCTTTCCACATGAAAAATCTCAGGCAACTAAAACGTAACAAATGCTGCACCGGTGCCTTTCCTGTGAGATGCAGGGTGATTTCATGACTAGCAATACGGGGAGCTTGCTCTTCTAGCAGGTATTCACTTACATATAATGTTCATGATTAAGCTGTGTGCTTGAGCACATCCCTCTTTCAGCACGTAAGGGTGTGTGGAGTCACTGCCTGTGCATAATGCCCAAAGAAACAACATGTTTAGCGGGAAACAAGGAATGAGCTCTCTAGGTGACCTGTCAAGAATATCCAAAAAGGGCCATTACAAATTAAGATCAAGTTTGGAGTTGGGTTTAGTCCTGCTCAGGTATCTTTTGAACATTTGTGACATGTGAAAAATATGATCCAAGGAAGGTGCTCCAGATCCAAAAAGGACTTGAATTCATACAAATGACAGTAGGTGCTGGTTCTGTGCCCATATGCTGGAAAACCATGCAGCATAGCAGGGCATCAGGGAACTTCTCTGATTCCAAGTTTAAAAAAAAAACAAAAAAAGAAAGAAAAAAAAGGAAAGGATCTTTTAGGCCATTTCTACAACTTCCTTGCCACCAAGTCTGTGGAGTCACTGAAGAGCTTCCCTCTGACACTGGTGGGACCTCTGAAGGTTATTCCTTTTCAAGAAGGTTGTCGTTTCAAGGCAATTAATTTCCAAAATGAATGGATTTAGATGCAATTCCCTTCTGCTTAAAACAGAGTAATTCTATAGACCTATATGTTTTTATTTCCTACCAGAATCACCAAAATGGATTAGACTCTGTTTGCCTTGTACTGTACCTGGCATTTGAACAAATCCCATCTAAATTCCTTTCTTACTTTAATAGTGGCTTTGGCAATTAGATTTACAGGCTATCTCCGTTCTGGCATTTAAAGTCTCTTAGTATGAAAAACAATAAAATAAAACTCCTTAGGAACAAATCTTTCATCCTTCCTTCCTTCTTCTTTACCATTCAATAAACTTAATGACACAATGCAGAAATGTATATCCAAAAAGTAACATTTCATTCTGCAGCAAATAAATAAAACACAGGGAGTGAGAAAGCAATTTAATTACATGGAAGTCAACATGCTTCTAATGCCGTGCTTAAAAACTAGTGGTGTCTTCATTTTTCATGCACATATTTATCCATACTGTAGGCCATACATTACTGTAATTATTCTGTTTACTACAAACACTGCCTGTACATCACATTGTATTCTCTGATGACGAAGCTTAGGAAGCAAGGACTTAAATTTACCTGCTACAATTTTCATGGAGGCTCCAGATACTTTCAATTTATGTTTATGGCCAAGGAACAAATAGCTGCTCCATTTTTTTACCCCTTCCACCCACATCCTCCCAACATTATCTCTGTCCTTCCAGCTGTCAGCCTCATTCCAAACTCTTCATGTGCAGCAGTCTCTTGCTGGCGTAAAAAACCCACCCTCCTCTCCAGCTTCCCCAGGGTTTCTGCCCTTTACCATGAGCTTTCTTCGTGCTTGCTCCTCTTGCCCTTCCTTCAACCTCCATGATTTAGAAGTCTGTTTCTCAGTGGAAGTGCCATTTTCATGTAATCATTGGTTTAATCCCTTTAAGAGTCTGCAATCTCCTCCCTGGATAGGTATTGAACATCTCTGTGAAAAAGTCAGATTTTCAGATCCACTTTCCCTCTCTAATCTATAGCTGTTAAAGACATTCTCTGCTTGGCTTTTCAGCCCCGTGCTTTTCTCGGACCAGAAATTGATGGAGGTGGCCTCTTCTATTTTTTACTTCTCCTGAGCATTGACTTTTCCTGATAAGGCCAGCTCTCATCACGAAACCAGGAGGTTGCATAGTCCTGTCACCCAGTAAAGCCTAATCCTCCCCTTTTTGTGCAGACTATTGGATTTTTAGCTGCTTTAAACCTGCAAAGTTCCATGGAACGTGAGCCCATGCACTGGAGAGGTGTTGCTTCACTGCTGTCAAGAGGAGTTTGGGTGGACAGGGCTTGGGGGAAAAAAAGTATAGCGACCCATCTTTTAGGTGTTTTAATAATCAGGCAAAGAACTCACTTGCTGAAATGTTTGAGACAAGCAAAAGGTATGTTAAGATTAACTTTTACAGGTCATTTTTGTTTCAACTATGTTAGTATTCTTTGGACTCACTTTCAATGAACACCACAAGTGCATGAGCCTTATATAATAGTGGTACTAATAAAATGTGATATTAAGCTACAATATTCACATCCCCCCCAAAAAAAACCCCTAGGCTGCACATCTGCTCACGATCTGTACAAAACTAAATGATTTGTTAAATCACCAATCTAGAAGCAGAACTTGAACCCTGTGCTTAATGTCATCAGAGCCACACAGTCCAATTGCATTGACATTTAATTCTGTCCTAAAATACCAGGACTATTTATTTATTTTGTATTTATGTGGAATATTTGCGCAATATGATACAGTAAACAGAAGCACAACCTCACAAGGCAACACTGTTTGACTTTGCCAGAAAAATTCCTTTGTGGAGAGTGGCCAGTGCAGTTTTCTGCCAGGAAGGCTGCAATGGCTCTCTGAAGTATTAGAATTATACCAAAGTTAGACCAAGACTAATCTGTCTGGTAACAGCCACTTGATATATTGGCCCAGTCATTTCATAGAAGTTCTTCAAGTCTAGGAAAGTTTGGGGGGGAGGTTCCCCGCTACTCTCCCATTTTGAAATGACTGATTGAGTTGCTTTAGTTCCAATAACCCTCAAGTTCTTCCTCTGTTTAGTGTTGGTGAGAACCCAGTGAACCTCATGAGCCATCGAATGCCCCATAAAAACCTGCCCACCAGTAATGTCTTTGTTCACTGTCATAAATTCAAAAACTTTATGAAAGCTATTTCCAATAGAGATCCTTGAGACTAAAGTCAGGTTAGAAGGATGTAATTAATCAGTCTTTCATAGATCCAGTTTTGGATACTCACAACAAGCTATTTATAGAGAGCAAAGCACAAAAGATGGTGAAAAAGACACTGGCATGTCCACGGGGTGCTCATAGAGATTTCAAGCAAAATGAGGGGAAAGTGATTATCCCAGTGACTTACTTGATAGCTAATTTTGGCTCAATTCCTCTCATAAATCATAAAGATTTTGCTGGATAATTTTTCTAAGGAGAATGAACTACTGACATGACATAGTCCTTCTATGACATTTGCTAATACTCTTCTCTGTCAAACTGTGAAGTTAAGTGTTTTCATTGTTGAGCTAAAGAGGCTTAACATTAAAAACTTATGGAAATGGCTTTAATACTGAGATTTACTTCTAGAATACTTTTGAAATGTAATATCCCCAGGTACTTTACAAAAAAGCTAGACTCCATTTTCAATAGCTTTTGCTGACTTTTTATCTGTATTCATCCTCCAGAATGTGCCATTATAAATAATTAATCAATCAGCATCTGCTATGCTCACAGAACACTTATATCTCAAAATTGACTGTTGGCCTGATTCTGCACTTCTGAAGTGGCTGAGAACTTTGCTCCTAGCTTCTATCAGAAGAGGATAAAGCACAGAGCATCAGTCCCCACCACAGCCTTTGGGTCTGCAGGTACATTAGCAGTGTGACCCAGGCCAAAGGAATCACTCTGCTGGCTGGTACCTCAATGAAAATCTCAGTTTAAAAGTTGCATTTTTAAACTGTGTTTACTATTTGCAGAAGTATAAATATAGATTTGTATTTATACATATCAGGGAAAGGGTCGAGGAGTATTTCGGATTAGTGTCAGTTATAACCTCATGTTATAACCTCAAGCTGTCCTTCCTCTGTCTTGGCCACACAGAGGGCAAAACAATGTTTACATGTGGCACTGCAGGTCCCGTCCCTCCTAGGGCTGGCATCCCTCTACTCAGCTCTTTGTTGAGGGCCATCATGCTTGGATGAACACTCACCACCCATCTGCCTTGCCCTGACCCCTTTGCCATTGATGGAATGTAGCTGAAGTTAGCAAAGCACAATTATCTAACTACCACGAGCCAATAAACACCAATAAAATGTCCTGCATCGAATCTTCCCCCTTGCTTGTCTCTGATGCTTTTCCAGCCTCATCCATTCATTTAGACATTCTGTCTACACTCCGAGTGGAGTTAAACATCCTCTAAAACACAGATGGTTTTTACAGTGTGTTGTAGGGAAAAAAAAAAAAAAAAAGAAAAAAAAAGGGAAAATCCAGCAGAAACGCTGAATTAGCTGATACAGTAGAAAACAGCAGACAACAGCAGTGCCCTAGGACAGATTAGCTACCCTGGACATGTATAGGCCAGAAAACCAGTCGTGTTTACATTACTTTATCTTCAAAGTGGCTGTATCTGCTTTTGTAACATGTTCGTGGTAGTGCCTAAACCAATCTTGAAAGTGTTTTCTACAAAGAAGATAACCAAACATGATAAATATGAGAGTGGCCAGCAGCTATCTTCTTGTCTTATTACCATTTTACCCGCAGTTATGCAGTTTTCTTTAATTAGGTTTTGTCACCTTTACTGCCATCACACTTAGGCAAATGTTTTTTACCTGGCTTTGCAGAGTTCGTATTGTTTCTTTTCAAGGAAACCCTCACAGTGCGTTGACCTTATTATATGTACTGCATAGTGCTGAGTCAAAAGCCATAGGATTCTTAGATTCTTAAATTAACAGGTTCTTAAATTCATAGATTCTTAAATTTGTAGGATTCCTCAACACAGAGCATGGAAATGGAAGTCTAAGATTTTGAGTAGATTTTTTTTTCCCAGACTGAAGATGCTGAGGCTGGTTTAACATAAATAAGAAGAAACAAAGATTCCTGCTTTAAATCCTTATGTAACACAGCCAAGTTTGAGAAACTAAAGCCACAGCTCTCATGCAGTCCTTTCTCTCTCACGTTGTCACCTGCCAAAATCTTGTTCTGGGTTGCGTTATGAACTAATACTTAGTTTGATTCACATTCTCTTTTATCATTGTTGAATCTTGCCACTTCACTACTGTTCATTTTTGTCCAAAAACCTCTCTTTGACAGCCAACACAAGGAATCTTATGTTTTAAATGGTTCCACTTTCAAAAACCCTGCTCCTTTCATCACTTACTCAGCAACAGCTAATACAAAAATTTGGAATTTATATAGGCAAGAGCTTTGGAACTAAGACTGCTGCAAAGGCACTGCACATTTCTTCTCGTTATGTCCCTCATTTTGCTAGTTAGTCACATATTTAATGGCAGCAGGGATCTCTTCAGAACTGGCTTTGCTTATTTTGCTTTGTGCAAGATACTGCATGATCATTATTCAGGGTTGTAAATAATTCCTAATTACATCTCAAGGGGTCCATTTTGCCTACCTAATTCCTAAAGAAAAGACTCTCCTCTGTTTATACAAGCTTGGGCCATATATTTAAGCTGTGGTGGTACAAATGTTTACCTGTGCAGGAACATCTCATAGGGGGACTGCTCCCATTTCTGCACAGCTCACCTGCACAAGAATACAAGGAATGAAGGTATGGCTATGAGGGTTTCTATCCTTTACCAAAAAAAGGAGCTTAAAAATTATTTTGCCTTCAGCACGTAATTCTCACAATGAAGAACATGTGGTTAATGAACAAAAAGCCTTTTACTTTTTCCCTTTAACTCAGGCTGTCAGTATTTTCATGTTTATTTGCCAGATGCATCCCAGCTGCTAATTAAGCTTGAACAAATTAAGGTGAATTGAATCTTGCCTGAGCATCTGCTGTTCTCCTATTAGTATGGCAGGCAATGAAAGGAAGATGATGCTACATCTTTAAAAAGGCCATTTATACTTAAAATTGCTTCTTACAATACACTAATATAGAATGTTTTTTCATGAAGTGTGCGTAACAATAAAATGTGCTGTAGAATATGCCAGTGAGATGCCCTGTGTTATAATTCTAGCAGTTTTCCTGGTAGATTCTCATAACATGCAAAATTAAGACTAAAGTTTTAAATTATATTCAGAGGTGAAGAAAGAGCCAGGTATCAAACAATCCCCAAGCTGAGTGGCTTGATCAGGAGTGATGAAGGTGTAGCCTCAATTTCAGGCGTAGCTTCAAATTCCCAATGGTTTTGGCAAATCCAGCAAATAAAAAATACAAGGTAGTGCCAGGCACTGTTCTGTGGAGCTTCTTACCTAGAGAAAGGAAATGGCATTTGTATCAAAACAGTCCCCTGTGTTGACTTTAAAATGGGAGAAAACAAGATGCTTGAATAGAGTTCTGCCTGTGCCAAACACACAGGTACTGCTTAAAGAGCTCAAGAGTCTTGGTTCCTGTAAAACTGCAGTTAAAATGGTATTAAAAAAAAAAAATAAAGAACACAATATTAAAAATAGTTATGAAAGGGAAGCAAAAAGTAAGTCATTTTGATCCTGGAGACACTTTTAGGTTATTTCAGATGCAAAGAAAATCTCTTCATAAAAGAAATATAAAAATGATTAAAACTCTGTGCCTTGAGAAGGTGCAGAGTTTGCTTTTACACAATTTTCAGCAAGTCTTTAAAGTGATAAAATCTTGAATATTAGATGTGCATCCCTTAGGGCTTTCATTTCATTTTTATACTGAAAAAAAGGCTAATACAAGTTCATAGTAATCAAAAATTGTGATAATTGCCACTACGAAATTTCTCTGTAAAAAGCTTGTGCTCTCTTTCAGAAAAGTCAGTGAGAATTCATCAGAGTTAATAAATTTACTTATTGCACAAGAGACAGTTGGAAAGTAAAGTTTATGAATGTAAATGTCTGGAATTTGGAAGCACAGGTAAGGATGATACATGTAAGTTCAGTAAATGGTGGATCGTGGCAATTAAAACTAAGGATGCACAACGGTAAAGCTGCTGAAATAATGTTTCTAGCTCCTTGCTTTCCCGTGGGAATATTATGTTGAAGGAAAATCTAACAGACTTTATACCCCATAATGAATGTTCTTTTGCTTAACACCAAATGAGAGAGTCACAGAACCATTTCCTGTCTAAAGATGATTAAGTGTTAATGCCCATTGAGCTAAAGAACAAAACAAGAGATATTGATCCAAAACTGGACAAATGTGGTGGTTTTATTCAGCCCACCTGAATTCTGGCAGTTCCTAATGGTAAACTCAGCACCATGAGAAAGGGAGTTAATGATGAGGCTCTGGAGATCTTAATGATGCTTGGTTTGCTCTGAGCATTACCTGAAACACATTTATGTACTTGGATAAATTAATCTTCATCACTAAATTCTGTCTAAGCAAAATAAGCCAGGGAAATGGCTTTAATATGCACAACGAGGGAGTCTTAAATATAGGCTGCAGGACTTAAATATATCATCTGTACTTGAATAAAATCCGACTATTCCATCACATCAGAATCCTCCATTTTTTCCACCAGACAAAAAGCAGTAAAAAGCTGATTTTTTTCCTCTTCCATGAGGGTATTCTGACTTGAAATAAGCATGGAAAAGAATATCAAGTGGAATGTCAACCCTTTTTTTTGAGTCAAGGTTCATGAACTCCTTTTCATAATTTATTTTAAAAGTTTATCCAGAGTGAATCTGATCCTTTTTGACCACGCCATGCAGAATTCCCTAAAAAACCTTCTGGTTCCTCTCTTGGGACTATTTGTGTTGAACCACACAAATGACACACATGACAAATGACGCACAGGACAAATGACAAGAGCAGCAAGACACCAGTGTGACAAACAGGAGACAAAGGAGAGTACAGAATCCAGAGGACTAGCTGCAAATGAGCAACAATGAATGCATTTTGGATGTTAAATTTCAAATTTTAAGCTATTCATTAATTCATGAATAATTCATAATTCACACTTAATAACTATGATGAATAATAATTACACATAAAATGGAAAGTGCAGGAAAAGAGATAACAATTGATATTGAAGAGATAATAATTGATATTGAGTTGATGAGAGATGAGAAATATTCAACATCTTCCTTATTGAACAGCTAATCTCTAAATTAAAACTTTTTTATGGCTTTCTCAAAAACAAAGCACATTTTCTACTAACACTTCAACATTTTAATAAGACATAGATTCTTCATACCTGCCTTCTTCATGGACCAGTCCTGCTTAAAAGGAAGCATTTGTGAAATCAAAGCTAGAAAAGAAAGAATTTAAATTCACAACAGAATAAAAGACATTGTTATTGTAGAAGCTTTATTGTCAGATGAAAGAAAGAAGATAGGACAGTGTGGGAGAGGAAAAGCCTTGTGCAGTTAAAGTTATATATATGGAATGATATCAAGGCAAAGATACCTGGAAGAGCTGCACAATGGAGTTCTGCAGAGAAATCTGCATGAGACTTCAATAAGTGAAGGATGGTTTGTCTCACTCCTTTTCAGAGTAATACAATACAAGAGGGGATGTCTTAGCCCCCTGCCAAGGTAAAACCAGACTAAAGCCATGCCTAAGTTGCCTAACTTGTTTTAAAACTCTGCAGGAATGCAGGTTTTACCACCTCAACCCATTCCTGTGCTTAACCACCCTTCTCATAAATCTAACTAAATTTTTACTCTTTGTTGAAATTTGAGTGTTTTATTTGTCTGCCATAACCCCAGAGAATAGTTTAGAGTGATCTGTCAAGAGCATTTGGAAAGCAAACTTCAGAGGAAGTCCAGCTGAGATAGAATAATTACACTTGGGGGAAAAAAATTGCTAGAAAATTACTGTGCATTACAATAATTATGGCAAAAGTCAAAACTGGTAACTCCAGAGAATTAATTTAGTAATGGGGAGCTCAGCCAGAATGAGGCATTTGCCTGCTCTTCTGGATTACAGGTAAAGATGGGATCTTTGGAGCTACCAGCTTCTGTTGGATGCCTTCAGGTCGAGCTCTGAGCAGGATAACAATCCATATAAATTTCCAAGTGGCATTTATTTCCCAACACTTCCTAGAGATATCATAACACACACAAGAAGGCCAAAATGTAGAACTAAAGAATTAAAGAATTAAAGCTGCTAATTTAAGCAGGACAAATAATGTGTGAAGTGTTGATAGAAATGGAATAGGATACAGAGAGAGAGAGAGAGAGAGAGAGATGGAGATGAGGAAGGCAGAAAATGGAAGTGTTCACAGATAATTTAATTTATCCCCAAGAGGTATGCATGTCATCTCAAAAAAAAGTATATAAAAGATTAGGTCTGACATCCCAGAAAGACTGCAGGTAGAGATGAAAAGGGCAGCCAATATGGATGACATGCAGAAGGTAACCCTGGGAAAGGAGCAAACGAGGTCCCTTGACATATGCTGTCCCTTCTATCACTTACAGAAAGCTTGTGGCCCCTCTGGCTTTTTCTGTAACAATTAATTTAAAAATAAAGATATTGTTCTTTACTATTATTTCTCAATGGCCTCACTTGTATCTTACTCTTAAATTCTCTGTCAGTTTTGTTAACATGCATTTAGCAGTTCAAGCCTTGTATCAGACTGGTTGACTCTTTTATTTTGCCTAGGTTTTACTATTCTACAAAATAAGCAAGCAAATTAAATAAGTAAGGTGAAATAAGGTAAAGTTAAGACCAGCACTAACTTTTTGGAATAAAATTGTATTTATTCTACTTTTTTTTTTCATCACAGTGACGACATGTGTTTCAGTAATCACAGATGAAGGGCATTCGAGTCTTTACACATTCAGTGTCTGAGTCTGTCACTGATCCACTTGTGACTGTGGAACTGCTACTTACAGTCACCTGTAAAACAGGAAAATAATGTTTTGAGACATGACAAAAGTTTTTAAAGCATTTTGATACTTTTGATGAAGGATGACATATTAAGGTGACTAATTACTCTTAAATATCATCACTGAGTCTGAGACTCCAAGCAGCTCCCTGTTCACATCCGTCAGATTCAGCAATGGGATTTGGTTGTGCCCACTTCTTTGTTAACTCCAGGGGAAGCCTGCTTGGCACTGTCACTGCCCCTGTGTAGCAGACCTTTGCACAGCCCCTGCAGCCCTGGTGACAGCTGCACTGGCAAGGCTGTGACCCCTTCGGCCAGCCCTGCTTATGCTACTGAGTGAAACACAAGTGGGGACCTCCCAAACTTCCTCCCAGTGGCGTCCCAGAGAGCTCAGCTGTCAAATATTGCCGTTGCTGCAGCTGTCAAACCTCGCTGGACAAAAGGTATAGAAGGCAACTAAAGAGGAAAGGGAATCACTTCACTGGTTCTCCTTCCAGTTTATGTCCTGCCAGGTTGGAGCTGGGAGCGGGTAAGGACAGGAAGAAGTAGCCGTGTCTTTCCTTCCTCTCATATCCTGAGTCTCACAACTGCTATTTCCTTTAGTTTACCTGGGAATTCTTTTTTCCTTAGCTTTCCTAAAGGCTAAGTAAACGTTGTGTTTGTTTTGCCTTGAAATTGGCCTTAAGTGTAGTCAAAGTTGCAGTTTAGTCTAAGAAGTATGTGCATGGCTAAACTAAAATACTCATAAACTTAAAAAACAATCACCACCAGGTGATGTCTTCATAGTGGTTTAATTGTACCTAATAAAGAAATTCTTCTCAATGCCCATCTGTGCTGCACAAGTTCAGAGTTACCTCCCAATCAGGTATTTCCCAAACTGATGCTGGTTTTCACTGAATATGAAATCAAATTTAAAATGTCTGCTCAGATAGAAGTGTCAGCGACAAGAAAGATATTGCTTTGAAACCCAATTCCCATAGGCCCTGCAACGACATGTATTCTAATTTTTATCCTCTTTCTGCTTTTAAATATGTGGATTTTGCAGGTGAGTGAAGAAACAAAGGAAGCATAGCATTCATGGAGCAATTTACTGCGTGGATTTGCAGGTAAAATTGTTAATTGAGGTCTCTACAAATAAGTTAGTCTAAAAATGAAGGTCTATGAGTGTTTTGTTATTTAAGTGATAGTGACAACATCTTGGAAAACAATTAAGTAGCCATGTCCAAATCACACAAGCAGTTACTTTTCATTTTACCATTCAGTAACTAAAATGGTATTGATTTCTATATTACTAAAGCCAATAACAATCAAAAATATTTATGAGCATTTTATTTAGACATAAGAAGTTTTTATTTCATTTTTTTTCTGGTTAAATTTCGATGTATCTGTGAATATGTCAGGATGACAGAATTTCATTTAAAAGCTGTGAAGACAGCTGACAGAAAGTGCATTAAAAATTATATTTTGAATTCAAAGAATGAAAGCTTTAAATCACTACAGGCATGTCTGTAGGACAAGATTGATACCAGATGCTATTTAGTACATGTTATTAACAAACCATTCAAGCCTTGAAGGGACCTTGTCACTACATAACTTCTGTCTATGTAAATAAGATTGAAGCAAGGATTTATATTGCCAGCGATATCGAGCATCCAGTACATCAAAGAAACAGGACACAAAGTATTGCTCAAGTTAGAGAAAGTACTAGAGAATACTAAAACCTGTGACTTTCTCCTGACTTTGCCTGTACATATAAATCACTCGACAGTGCCACAAAAAATCTATCTCATGGAAGCACTGGCTGCTGGAGCAAGAACAAACACCTACAGTTGTCTCTGTGCTGGGGGAAAAGTATTGCATTAACCAAGTGTCGTTGGATTCTTACAAAGCAGACATTAATGCAAACTAAGTTAAGTTTGAAACTGAAAATAGACCCATCAAAAAGCCTTTTTTTTCTGTCTCTCTCTTTCAAAGGTCTCCTGTTCTCGTTACGCATTCACTAATAATTGTGGTATCAAACACTCAGTGCTCTGGGGAATATTGTGATGGCAGTCTGAACAGCTCAATCCTGCTCCTCCCTGAACTTCTGGTCCACCACCTCCACTGACATTTGGACACTCTTGCCTTTTCCTGTGGCCTTCCTAATTCACCAAAACCAATTTACCCTTGCGTTTCACTTTATTACATACACACTTGTGCACAAGTCTCTTCAAAGGGATTGCACGTGCTACCAAAGGACAGTCATATCTGATACCAATTCTACAAATATTTTCTCAGACTCATAAGTTTTAATATTGAAGAAACCACTGGGAGATATCTCTGACCTTCTTTCTCAACAGTTCTGGTTGAACTAAAAAGTTTTCAGAAACATCCAGTCTGGATTTTAGGACTTAGTGAAAGAGAACGACACATTTTATCTCTACAAAAATTTCTGAAAACAGAGTTATGCACAATACTGCTTATTTTCCCTTGGCTTGATTTGTCTGAAATAAAACTTTAAGCACTAAATAAATAGCTATTTGCTCTAAGAACTTGAGGAATCCTGGTCATCAGGAGTTTTGAAAGTAGAATTTTTATGGTTGGTATTTGATCTTTAAAGCCTTATATGATTTTTTTTTTTTTTTTGGTCTGTGATACTGTTTTCTTTGTGCTGACCTACATCCCTGATAACTACAGTAAAATACCTGAGCTGCAATCCCACTTTTATAAGATGAAATGGCAGCTGGCAGGTCATTCTCTGCATGAGAAAACTTTCGAACTTACTTGTCTAGAAAAAAAAAATTATATTTATCTCCATTCACTGCCAGGATCCCTTACTGGGGTTGTTTGTATTCCATAAGTAAAATTGCATCAGGAAAATGGTGTGTTTTGGAGCCCATAAAACTGATGGAAACCTCTGAAAAGAGATATTCTGACTCCAGGCTATCCTGCCTTTTCCAGAGCACTTTCCACCCAGGCAATTCTGTCTCAGTAATCGAGAGACACAGGAGTCACCCTGACCCAACAGGTGGGGCCTGCTCCAGTGAGAGCAGCAAGAGAAAGACATGGATCTTCTGCGTGGTTTGGCCATTTCATGGCAGGACTCAAGGGTCCAATTCCAGCTTCTCCAGGGCAGCCAGCACGGCTACACCAAGGGCAGGTCCTGCCTGGCCCCCCTCATGGCTTTGGTGATGGAGTGACTCCGTCAGTGGACAAGGGAAGGGCTGCAGATGTTATCTGGACTTCTGTAAAGCCTTTGGCACGATCCCCACAACATCCTTCTCTCTAAGTTGGAGAGAGATGGATTTGATGGGGGGACATTGGTTGGATGGTCACATCCAGAGGGTCCTGGTGAACACCTCAGAGTCCCAATGGACTCCGGTGACAAGTGAAGTCTCTCAGGAGTCTGTCAGGGGTCCATGCTCAGACCAGTGATATTTAATATATTCATCAATGACACAGACAAAGGGATTAAGTGCACCTTTGGCAGATTTGCAGGTGACCCCAAGCTGAGGGTGCAGGGACACACCTGGAGGGTGGGATCATCCAGAGGCACCTGGACAACTCCAAGACTGTCCCATGGGAATCTCATGAGGCCAAGTGCTGGTGCTGCACCTGAGT
>VZRE01002243.1:79621-92399 GCA_013396775.1 Cephalopterus ornatus
TGGAGTGACAGGACAAGGGGGAATGGCTTCCCGCTGACAGAGGGCAGGGTCAGATGGGATATTGGGAAGAAATTCTTGGCTGTGAGGAAGGTGAGGCCCTGGCACAGGTTGCTCAGAGAAGCTGTGGCTGCCCCATCCCTGGAAGTGTCCAAGGCCAGGTTGGACGGGGCTTGGAGCAACCTGGGCTAGTGGAAGGTGTCCCTGCCCATGGCAGGGGTGGGACTGGATGAACTTTAAGGTCTCTTCCAAACCAAACCATTCTGTGTTCCTGTGATTCTTCTGCTGGAGAGATGAGAAGAAATTCTGCAAATGGATCCTCACTGAGGTTCACACCTCCAAGCTCCCCATGCTTTTAACAAGGTTCTCTGGCCTATGTTACCTTTTGCTGGAAATATTCTGCAGTTATCTGTGTCTCCATGTGACAAGTAAGGGACTGTTCTTTCACTGAAATTTAAAGCTGCCAAAAACTCTGCTTGCTATCAAAGAGATGAATCTGGCCCAGGGACTGGTGCAATTCCGTAATGTCTCCCTTTTAAAATTATTGTTCTTATTTTATTTTAGCCTCCTACTGATCTGTCAATTTGGAATTACAATGTTACTGGATTTACACATATTATTGAAATACAGTGATTTATTCAGTGCTGTGTTAGAAAGGGTGTCAAAATACAGGAAACTAACTTTCCCCTGTAGATGTGGATATATACATGATGTGTCTTTCTCTTAAATCACCTTCTCTTTGTAAGTCTATTCATTGTTAGATCATCCCCTTATGTGAATATTACAGTCTCATCCCAGGCTTTACTGAAATCTGTATAAATGCCCTTGATTTGAACAGCATACATCAGGTTTAAATTCTGCAATAAATTTCAAATGGCAGAATTAGCACTTCAAGTTCTTTTGAGCGACTGAGATTGCAAAGAGCAACTGTGTTTGATCTAGTCAGGCCACAGGCCAGATTCTGAGACTGCTGGCAACTGCATGGAGGGGGAGAGGATACTCCTGTTTGTTTTCCAAGCACTGAAAATAATTTAGCTTTATTTTACTGCGGGTGGAGAGCTTTGGTTTGATGTTTAGGACTGTCATAAAACAAAGATGACCTTTGTAGGAGCATTGATGCTATAAAACCTTAACCCCTGAGTGCTCATGCAGCAGCGCTTCCCCTGCCCTCCTCCGGTTATGAAATGGCTAATGGGTGTGTGGCTGGTCCGAAAAAGCTTCTCCAGTTGCTGGCAAGGCCAGTGGGCTGGTGCTGCAGCCAGGTGTGGGCAGATTGCACATTCATCCCCAGCTCATTGGCATTCCCCACGTGGCACTGCTGCCTTGAGACAACACAACAGCCTGAACGTTTTCTCCTCATCACAGAAGGTGAGCCTTGTCCTGGGTAATTCACGCGCTGCCTTTTACTGCTGGAGCATGAAGTGGCTCCTGTACACCGCTGGCTTAATGAAAACCTGACAATTTGTAGCATTTCCTGGCCCTCCGATCAGATGGCCTGCCTAGTTGAATTACCGCTGCAACAAACAATGAATTTAAAGCATCAACTTAAAGCTTACGAGCTTAAATCGCCTGCCATGATTCATGCAAAAATTAGAATCAATGAAATGAAAATATATAAACCCAGACCTCCGCCCTTCAGTGACTGTTGTTAAGCAGAGATTTACAACCAAAGCCCAGTCATGTTAAGGTTGGGTGCACTTTTCAACTAACAAATATTTCAGCCATTAAATGATATACTTTACAATATATTGAAAGATTGCTCTAATATGCTGGTAATATATATTTCACTGCAAAAGAATAAATTCCTTTTTTGACAGAAGTAGTAAATTCTAACCTGATGAAATGGAAGTCTGATCTTTGAATACTGTGGTCTCCCATTTATTGATGGCAGGCTCTTTGATAAGACAGTATAGTTATTATTATTTTCTATAAAACAATGAGGATCTCATTGCTTCTGAAACTTTCCAAACAAAGTTGACTCTAAATTATGTATCATCAACTTGAAATTGGCACACAGCCTTTTCTATATGATAGGGGACAATTAAATCAGAGATAATGGAAGGAATAAAATAATCCAAGCACAAATCACTAGAGAAATTACTGAAGAAATGTAGCATACCAAAACAGGTGAGAATGAGCAAATAAATATTATAACTTCAATTAAAAAGTAGAGTATTTAATGGACTGGAAAGGGATGTGGGAATTAACATTGGCTGATATATTTCAAAGCACTGAATTAAATCCATAATATCAGTTTGTGTTGCTATATTTTAATGTCTGTGGTTGCCTGGAAGTCATCTTCTAAGAAACAACAACAAACAAAAGATATATATTTTTCAGTATGATTAAAACAGTTCTATTTACTGCCACCAGAACCTAACTGGAACCATTTTGTGCAGCCACACACGTCAGAAGGGAGCAGAGCTGTTACACTCCGGACTTTGCACATGGGGAGGGACAAAGAGACTTGGAGAAGTTCACAGGTTTCTGCAGCAGTGTTGCAGCTCCAAAAGGAGGTGTTGGAAAGAGGTGCTAAAGAGCCCAGCCGAACCTGGGAGGGGGCTGTGCATGGACCTGCTCTTCCAGGAGCTGCTTCAGTGGGGATTTGAGCGGCTTTCTGAGCTGCCAGCTCTTTCCTGGACATTACTTCAACAACAAGAAATATCTTTGCATCTAAAAATCAAACAACATCCGCAGAAACATTTGACTGGCAAAGGGATTTTGACTCCACAGCAGACTGATAGAAAATATTCACTGATGATTCACTCACAGGTGGAGAAGAGCATTTGTTTTGCCTCATTTATTCAGATTGCTAAAATATTCCCCGGGTGCACACATCCAGTGCACTGGGTGCCTTTTCCAATGCCTAAAGAGAAAACACAGAGCAATACAGCAGAAATGACTGTACCTCTCCTCTTCAGGGTATCATTGAACAATGTTAATTTTCTCCCCTGAGAGCAACAACACTGAGCCCAGTGGAGAGAAATAACAAACTCTGGGGGTTGTTGAATTCCATCATGTGGACTTAAATTCCATATTTCAAATACTTTCTGTAGTTAGTATTTTGTAGCTCTATTTGATGCTTTTCTTTAAAAGAGACAAATTCCCTCTCTTTCTGAGGGTTTCACACACTAACGGAATAGCTGTAAAACTATTTTTTCGGTGTCTCCATATATTGTGCATCACTGAAAATCTGAAGTTTTCTTTTTCTGATTTTTGAGTGTCTCCCAGACCTTACTGACTGTTCTTGACTGTTCAGTCTGCAGGAGCAATTAGCACTGATTTAACAACATGATGGAATGCAATCTGTGGGGAATGAGGAATTCTGGTATTATTTGAATGCCACTTCTTCTTCTCTAAGGCACCTGATATATATAAGGAAAACGAACTACTCAAAAAGAGAACAAGTCCATTCAAGAAGAGATCATTTGGAACCATGATTGCCCTGGTTGCATTTTTTAGGAAAAAAAAAAAAGGAAAAAAAATCATCACCTCTCACCAGGGAAAGCCTTTGTAACACACAAGTTTTCTTTAGATTAACATTAGATTAACACTGATCATCAGGCCCGGAACGTATATATTACCCTGCACATTCAGCACACTTCTCTTTTTACTTACAAGCCTTTTCTGGCTCATTTTTTTGTTTCTTTTCAGGCTTGCTTGCGGAACTCAAACAATGTATTCTTGTGCTGCATTTTTTATATTTTGACTTGTCTTGGGGAAAAAAAAAAAAACAAACAACAAAACCCAGTAGTCCAGTACGACTTAAATATTCACTCTCCAAAGCTTGACCAAATTACATTGTACATTCAATTTCTTCTACCTTCCAGAAGAAGCAAATGGAATGTGATGTCTTGTAAGAGGAGTAATCGTAGCAGTCCTATAAACTTCAGTATTTTTCTGTTACCAAACCACCAGCTTGTTAATTAGAGAAGGATGGAATCATATGGACTGGAGCAATGTAGAGAAGTTCAACTATTTGTACATGACCTGGTCTGAAATTAAAACTGCAGCAGGGGAAAAGGAGCCAGAGGGGAAGAACATAGTTCACAATTACATTTTTATATTATATATATAATTGGAAAAGCCCCCTGACACTCAGGGGTTTTTTATTTTGGAGGATGGAAATGAATTTGTTTCATTTTTTTTAATTAATTATTGATAGCAAACCTGCGGAATGGGCTTTGGGAGCCCCGACACCCATGAATGAACAGCATGACATGGGTGTCCAAACTGAATTCCAGCTCCTGTGACTGGAACAGAGCTGAAATCTCACCACCTGTCCAAAAATGCTGCGTAGTTAAAAAGATATATTAAAGGGTGTTCTGCTCTGGATGTACCTCCCCACCTTAGGCACTTCTTTGACCCCTATTTCTGTACTATCAAAGCACCTCCCAATCTCGTGGCTTTATCTTGACAACCCCCTGTGAGGGTTCACTATTATCTCTGCACTCACGCTGACACTTTATGTTTCAAGGAAGTACAAAATCAAACTGATTCAAATGTAATAGTTTCCCTTTGGCCTTGGAGGCCCAAGGCAGCTCTTTCTAAACATGGTTTCAATCATGTTCCGCAGATTAAATGAATTATTCAGGTCTGTAAATCTACATTTTGCAGAAGATTTTGCTCAGCTTGAAGATCAAGTTATAAAAAGTCATCATTTCTCTAAACTGCCTCTTAATGGTAGTTTTGATTAAAAAATCATGTAGGAAGTATACAGCTTTTTAAATACATGGTAGTTTTACAGCTAGTAAAACTGGTTTTCTTATGTTTTTTAGGGAAAAAAACATCACCACTTCAAAGGAGAATTTGTAATTATAATTGAAAGGGGGAGACAAGCTTGTACCATCTGATGGTATAAAGGAGGTTACAGGTAGGATTGGTTATTCCCAGTTTTTCATATCTCTTTTATGGATTCATTTTATCCAGAGCTTGAACACACATTACAAGCAGTGCTTGATAAACTTGAAAAGAATACAATATTGTGGGACAGAAAAGAGAGAAGAGCAGAGCAGAGGAGAGAAATGATTAAAGGGTTAAATTCCAGTCAGTGATATTTACTTGCTGCTGTTTTGTTTTCCAAATAAGCCATTGCTTACAGTTTACCTTTTCATTGTGCTGGATGCAAAGGGAAGAAAATAAGCAGAATTTACTGTGGTATCCAAGATGGGAATATTTGGAGACAGCAGTTCTTTCAAAAGGCACTGAAATAGACAAAGGAGATGGCTTTTTTTTTTTTCCATCAAAGTTAATGCATTTTCAGTGGAGTAAACCCTTAACCAAGGTGTAAAATGACAGAGCAGTTGAAAAACAAATCAGCTGGAAATTTAAACTCTTCGATATTAACAGTGGTTGCTGTATTCTCCTTTTCAGGCTGAAGATTGATGAGCATTTTCCTCAGGGGGAACACTGACTTTGGCTGCTCTTACACATGGACTCCTGGCCCCATGCTGTGTCCTCAGCTGAGCTGGGACAACTGCTTTGGGACTAAACAGACAATTGGATCAGGGAGGTGATAAGGTCAATAATAATAATGATTATTATTACAAGTCTCCATTTCCCTTGACTCTTTCAGTCTCAAACTCCTCGTGTGCACTCAACACCAGGGTTTAATGAGCAAAGGGAGGAAGGACATCCAAAGGGGTGGCTGGATTTGCTTGGAGAGGGTTCTCCCAGAGCAAGGAAAGGAGGAAGGACACCCTTCCACCATGGGAGCCTGCCCAGAGACCTGGGAGCACCGACACCCCAGAGAGTCTGTCACTGCAAAGATTGCCTATCAGTGGGCACATTTTTCAGGGAGAAATGTCAAGTATTTCCTAAGCTGGCCTGTCACTGTCTGTGGGGGCCGCTGCCTGAATCTCAGGGATGGCATCACATTTAATTGTGTACCATGGCCTTTGTTTTGATAAACAGTTTCCAAGGAGAGGCTCAATCCCTGGTTTTCCTGCAGCAATCAGCTGGCTGGTGGCTTCAGCAATCACTTCAAACAGCTTGATCTGGAAGGATTTTTTAAGTGACAACAAACCTGCCAGCTCACAGTTTTACTTGCTGTTCAGTGTTTAGCGGCTGGTGGGAAAAAACAGAAACATTTAATCAACATTTTTAATTTTAAAAGCTTTATTTTCAGGATAGCTCTGTTTTAATGTCCTACTAAATAGAGTCTGATGGGGTAACTCTTTACCTGCAAAACTTGAGATGGGGCATGGCCCAAGCAGCACCAGGCAAGCACTTCTTCCTGTGATTTCGTGCTGCATAAAGAGTCAGAACTGCTTATTGTCCTAAGTGTCTGCTCTTGCAACTCAGTTTGTCACTTCCTGTTTCTCTGTGTTTTACCTAAAAAACACCCCAAGATATAATTTTTCCATGAAGGAGTGTAGTTTGAATATATAGGTAGAAAAAACACCAAGCAAACAAATATTACACCTGTTTCTTCTTGCCCTGTTTATGTTGTGACCATTTACCCTGAGAGGCAAAGAAAGCGTTTGTTTCAAATTATAGTCACAAATGTGACTCCTTCTTAGGCAGTGACTTTATTAACCTGTCAATCCTGATTATTATTAAGCCAGCTACTCATTTCGTGTGGTGGTTGCTGCTCGTGTTGTCCATCCCTGGTCCCCGAAGGAACTGGGAACTGCTGCTGCTCCCCGAGTGGAGACGGGGAGGTTCCACAGTGAGAGGCCATCCAACAATTGACTCTAATTGTCAAATTAATTATACTGCATGTCACACAAATATTAGGATTCAGGAACATTTCCATAAACATGCAGGAGTTATCTGAGCACTGCTGAAGAACACGGGCAAAACACGGTGCGTCACTCACCCAGTGATTCATGTCAGTCCTCTGGCACTTGGTTAATTCTGTTTCTTCAAAAATCAAAACAGCTCTACTCTGTTCTTATTATTGAAACCTTTGTATTGGAGTCTGATGGACAACACATTTGGGATCCTCTTCATTACTGCACTGCAAAATATTCACACGGTATATTTGATCTCCTTTTTCCAGTTAATTGTTTTTCTGTTTTGTTTTTAAAATGCTATTTTTTCTCTACTAATAGTGACAATTAAAATTAAGAAAAAATAACAAAACATAGAAAACTTATCCACTCGAATAAAACTGAAAATTGAAAATATTTCCTTTAAAGATACTGATTTTTAAAGAAGTTTGCCTACATTGTTCTCCACACGGCTGTAAGACAAGGTTATTAACAAATGCTGGTTCAGACGAGATGGTTTGCACCCAACTGCTTACAATCAGTTAGTTGACTATGAAACTGCCCAATTTCTGTGTGTAATCAAAGTAACTGTGTACACATTTGGCATGTAATTACGTTTCTAAATTGATTAAAATCCAGCCCTGAAACGATTGCGAGCTACGGCTTGGCTCCAATGATTAGTTCTTAAAACTTCTTTCACAAGCTTGAGCAAATAACACATTTGCCAAAAAATGCTGCCAAGTGTGAAAGTTAATTATGATAAATGTAACGCAGTTCTCTCATCACCAATGTACAGAGAAAGGCTTTTGCCTCCTCTGACTTTATTGTCCATCAAGACAAAGATGGCGCTTCAGGATTTTTTCCCTTTAACAAGGGCAGATATGCCATGAGTGACAGTTAAATTTGTTGGAGGTATTAAATTGCTAATGCTAATGCATTTTACAATCTTCTGAACTGATTTAATATATTAGACTGTCACTCAAAGTCTTAATAAACAATTCCACACTCTTAGTTTAAAATCATCCTGTCAGACCTGGAGGTTTCCTCAATTGGCCTCCATTGTTAATATGATAGCAGTTTACAAACAAATGATTTTTTTTCTTCATAGGTTGTATCATATGAGGCTTTAATGGGTGTTTCTCTTGTTTCTCTTTTATATTTATTATGAAACAGCTGTGCCAGAGCTTAATGGTGTGGATTTGTGCTTTAAAGCACCTGTGCCTGTGTCTTGACTTCTCCCTCTTTAGCAGATAATCTCTCACTTATTCATATTTGAAGAGATATTTCTTCTCCTTTTAGGGTATTGCAAACCCAGCCTTGTGCAACTTAATACACTTTTGAAGAATGATTTCATTATGTTTATTCTAATATGGTGTAATTCCTCCACGGAGTGAAGGAATCTTTTGCTTCAGAGACCCATCAGAAGCTCAACAAGTATCAAAGTTTCATGTTTGCAGATGTGAAATACAGAGGTACTCATTACAGCTAATAGACTTTGAGAGGAAAGTCATTAAAAATAAAATATTTTCTCAAATTTTGTAGAAAATAAAATAAGAGAAATGAGAGATTCATTTTGCTGAAGTTCAGTTATGAAGAAAACAAACTGGATATTTTGATTTTGCGGCTCTCAAATATAGAAGCAGCACTGGCGTCAAAGGGCTTAGATTATTGTTTGGATAAGTATCCAGATTTTGATACTTTAGTTGTCTGAGTGTTCAATCAATATATTAGATTGCTGCCAAAGAAAAACTTGTAGAGAATTCTACCTTAAACTGGTATTAATAAAACCTTCTTGTGTTTTGTTTGGTTTTTGTTATCTGTGTGATGGTCGTATATTCCTTCTGTGAATAGATGCATAAATTATTTGCAGTAGGATCTAAAATCACTGTAACAAATACAAATTGTTCTGACAGCTCATTCCATAATGTGCTGCTACTCATTTAGGAAACCTTCATCTCCAACCCTCCCAATTTTCATTATAGACTTTCTTAACTTAGTTATCCTGAGAGTATTCCCTAAGGCAGATATCTCTTTTTTCACAGCCAGCTTTCAGGATTAGGATGAAGGCTGTGAGTGGATCATAGAAGAAACAAGACCAGTCAAAACTAGCAAGTCTAAGACTAATGAAACATCAGTCAGTCAGCCACCTCAGGATGTGTGCTTTGATTTTATGGACGTGATGAAACCTATTTTGCTTATGCATTAAAATAATTCAAATGTGAAATTACCTGTTAATTACCAGGTCATTCATGCAGAGGAGTAAAACTATGATATTTAAACTGATTTTCTTCCTGGCCTAGGATCCCTAAGTTTGCTGGGACTTGCCCTACATCTGTCCCACATCCTGCCTTGCAAGGCTTCTGACACAGTCAGAAAGCAGCTCATCTTAATTTAGTGAATTGCTGCTCAGTACCAAAGTTAAACATTCCCTTTGTATTATTGTTCACTTATTTACAAATCCAGGGAAAGGAGTAATAAAAATATTAAACAGCAGAGAAAGTGAGGGTATCAGAGTGGTTCAGTATGTTGTTGTGATAATTCTACATCACGGTGTGTGCAGTATGGTATTTGTATTTCTTGGCTAATTTTTCCAATTAAAATATTGCAAAATGTTCCTGAAATCCCTATTTTTCTTCCATCTTCATATCATCATGGCTGTAATCTATATGAAATATTTGGATCCCTAAATCAATGGGCATTGAATATTGAGGACTGGCTCCTCAAGCTTATATTAAAGACTCAGCATCACTTGAGCTGCATCAGATTTTGCAAACTGAGGAGCTGTTTTCCTGATTAGGTATATTATTTATTATGTATTATTTAAATATATTATTTAATAAATTAAATTTATGAAGCACAACACAGCATTACTGATGTTACCAGACAAGTTATTTTTGTAAGTGTTGTGATTTTGGAAGTTGGTGGGATTTTTAGGAAGAGCACCAGTCCATGGATTATTATAAAAATTATTATAAAAAATTATTTTAAAAATTTCCAGGTTTTTTTCAAATGCATGGTATAAGCAGACAAGATTCTGACACCTGGTATGTGAGAAATTGTGTGATCCTGGATGCAGGAATAGGTGGTTTGGACAAGCAGAGCATTGATATTTGTCAACCACCCAATACACACAGGAATATGGGGGTTTTTTAATGTTTGGATAGCTGTCATCCAAAGCCTATTTGCTCCACAGGAGGATTTAAGGTCTTAGTTTCTGCTGGATAAAGCATCCTTCACTTCCTGCCTTTCCAGGAGTCAGTAAGGTTTTCTTTGAAAGTCTGGCCTGGTTTAGCTGGGACTGACTTTTGTCTTTAGCATTTAGACTCGGTTTCAGAGACCTGAGAAGCTGTGAGGGATTTTATCCCTGTCATCCCTGTGATCAGATCCAGTGCACAAAGATCAGTTCTTACAACAGACCTGCTCCACGGACGGTTCCTAAGCCTCGGCAGGGAGTGTGAGAGATCTTACATGCTCTAGAGATCAGGATAATTATATGTTAAAAGATGAAATGCCACAAATGTACTTTAGAAAACTCATGAACTTCAGGCCAGAGTGTGTTTTTGATGAAATAGGTATTTGTCTAATGAATATTATTCAAGGAGCAGCTACAAAAAAGATAGTGACAGGCACAAATGTCAGAAATGGGCAGAAGCTGGCTGAGACAGAATAGGAAAATTCAATCAAGATAATACCTCTCTATTTTTTAACGCTGGTTTCCATTGTCCTGGTTCCCATTTCCTTCATTTCAGCATTACAAACCGACTGCATTTTGATTTTAAAAAGAGGACACCAAGTATTTCTCCTGTTAGATTTGCAATTCTATGAACTCCACATGGCTCTGGAGCAATAAAAGACAACAATTATGAACTGGGATCATTTTCATTACCTGGCTGAGCTTGCAGGAATTCCAAGCTGTGGCAGCACAGGCCTGCCATTAGTGTGGGGCGTGGGAAAAGCTGCTGGAAAGGAGCTCCCCAAACAATTGGTTTGTTGGGACAGGAGCTGTAAGAGATTTTTCTATCGCCTCATTCCTTGTGGGAACTGTTCCACAGCCACTCTCTGTGTATAGACTCCACAGAAATCCTTGAGCAAGAGCATCACTGGGCCCTGGTGCCCACTTGGACACATTTATTTTCATTATCATGTTTACTCTGTGTTCTGGAGGTGTCAGTCCTCTCATGCTGCATGGCTCTAAACCCACAGTGCCACAGCAGTAATTTATATTTCCTTTTGAAATGGTCATTTAGCCATTTTTCCCCCCCTTCTGTGTATGTTTCCAGGGAGCACCTCCACACATTCCAGAGCAGAATGCAGAGTCAGCGCTTTCATAGAGCATTTGGAACCTCTGATACTTGTAAACCTGTATGAAGTGGTAAAGATTGGATTCTCCTTTCAGACTTTGCAGGCAGTTAAAATTAAGAAACGCACCTTTTTTATACCGAATCTATTGCTAAATTTACTAGAAATTATGGTTGGCAGTTCAGTAGGCTTTTCTGGTTTTAAACATGACAACTTTTATCTTGGTTTTTTTCCTTTAAAGAGAGTGGATACTTAAAATTACATATAGCAGTTCTTCATATGCATTCTGTGTGAAAATTTTAAATATAGTCTTTGAAAATGTCACTACTGAGTGTTAAAGGGAAGGGATTTATCCCATCTCTTTCTTTCACCGAAGAATAACTCATATATTATTATTATTTTTGATTGAATCAGTGGTTAATGAGAAATATTTGCAGACAGCACACAGCAAATCAATATCTTTGTTTCTCCTGCTAATCTTCACGCTACAGATAATCAGCCTTTAGAGAACTGAGAGTTTGAGACTATTAGAAGATAAGGATGAAGCTCTGACAGCTCACTCATTTCCTCATGCAAAAATATGTTAGGTCATTTTTTTTTTTTTGCATGTGAAATACGATAGGGATATATCGTCAACATGTGATAAACAGAGAGGTTTTTAAGAATTGCATCTGAAATACTTGACATTCGGCACAGTTTTTGAAAATGATAAAATCATAATTGTAAAAAAGACCCGCAGCCTTGCCAATCAGATCCTTGCTGTTATGTGCACCCTGGCACATATATCTTACTGTCCCCCTGCAGGAGGAGGAATGAGCATAAAGAAAAGAGCAATTTTCCTGCCGTAAATTGGAAAGTCTGCCAACCAGCTAAGTGATCTACCATCAATCAGTGTTAAATTCTCCTTAGCTGCAGAAAACTCAAGAACTAACTATTACTGAGAGATTTCACACAGTGACTAATGGTATATGACAAACACATTTAAAATCTGCATAGACCAGCATCAGTTTAAAATATAACATGAATAATAAACAATCCTAAAGATACCCCGGTGTGCAAAATAAGACATAATCTGCTCAGACACATATTGTACATAGGAGATTACCATTCTGGAAGTGCATTCAATATCAATTCAGAGCAAAGTCAAGTACACAGTATGACTTTATTTGGAATAGCATCTTTCATACAATACATGCTGCAGTGTTGCAAGACTGTACAGCGAGATGGGGAGGTTATAGCAGAAAGGGAAGATGACAGCTGAATAAAACACTGGGCTGAATGTACAAATATCTGACTCACATGAGGAGCCCCATTAGGTAATACTGAAATCTTGAGGTGAGGAAGGTCTTCTCCTCCACTGTGTCATTACTGAAGCCACAACTAATGCTTCTGTTCCAGATGGCAAGTGTTCAGATGAATGTGAGACAGTGCTGCTGTTTGCATACTAAGCTGGGCATCTCTCAGTGCAAAGACTCCACTCACGGCTGTTTAGTTTTCCATTAAAAACATATTCTTTAGTTGCATAATATGGAAAAATATTAATAAGAAAGGAATATATTAGCCATTAAAAGCCACCTGCACTTCTAGCTGAAGAAGAGTGTATAAAATGAGACATTTGCCCTAGATTTGCATTTTTGAGTGCTTCGACCTTTTAATTTATTTCCATTCCAGATTTATATTTTTTATTTAGAACATGAAGTCCATCATTTTGACAATGGCCTTTTTCAACCATTCTATGGTAGTTTTCCCTTCCCTTCCCTTCCCTTCCC
>VZRE01002244.1:0-10270 GCA_013396775.1 Cephalopterus ornatus
AACTCAGCATATTCTGTGATTCCATGATTGTGTGAAATAAGAAATGGAGAGATCACTCAGCAAGTACCATCATGGGCAAAACAGACTCAACTTGGAGAAATTAGTTGAATTTATTACCAATCAAAATGCGGGCAGGATAATGAGAAGTAAAACAGTCCTTAAAAAAACCTTCCCCCCCACCACCACCTTCTTCTTGGGCTTTATTCTGCATTCTCTACCTCTTTCCCCCCACCCGTGCAGGGAGAAGAGAGATGGGAGTTATGTTCAGTTCATCACATGTTTTTTCTGCCAGTTTTCTCCTCAGGGAAAGAAGTCCTTCCCCTGCTCCAGCATGGGGTCCCTTCCACGGGATACAGTCTTCCATGAACTTCTCCAGCATGAGTCTTTCCCAGGGACTACAGTTCTCCACAAACTGCTTCAGTGTGGGTTCCTTCCACAGGAGTCAGTCCTTCAGGAACAGGCTGCTCCAATCTGGGTTCCCCACAGGGTTGCAAGTCCTACCAGCAAACCTGCTCCAGCGTGGACTCCTCTCTCCACAGGGCCTCTCTCCTGACAGGAGCCTGCTCCAGCACAGGCTTTCGTGGAATCACATTCTTTTTTGGGCATCCACCTACTCTGGCATGGGTTTCTCCATGGACTGCAGGTAGATTGCTGCACCCTCATGGACCTCCGTGGACTGCAGGGTTACAACCTGCCTGAACATGGTCTGCACTACAAGCTGAAGGGGAATCTCTGCTCCGGCACCTGGAGCACCTCCTCCCCTCATTTTTTACTGACCTTCGTGTCTGCAAGGCTGTTTCTCTCACATATTCTCACTTTTCTCTTCTCTGGCTGTAGTTACTTCTGTGCAAAAATTTTTTTGTTGTTCTATGTTATCACAGAGGCTCATGGGCTCAGCCTTGGCCAGCGTTGGGTCCATCCTGGAGTTGTCTGGCATTGGCTCTGCCAGACATGGGAGAGCTTCCAGCAGCTTCTCAGAGAAGCCACTTCTATAGCTCCCCTGCAAAACCAATACAGATATTGGGAAGAAGGTCTTTGTTGTGAGTGGTGAGATAATGGAAGTGGTTGCCCAGAGAAGCTGGGATGCTCCATCCCTGGAAATGTTTGAGGTCAATTTGGATGGGGCTTTGAGCTTTTGAGCAACCTGATCTAGTGCAAGATGACTCTCTCCGTGGCATGGGGTTGGACTAGATATTTGTTGAAGGTCCCTTCCATCCCAAAACAAGATTGCACGATCTTAAGCTCTGCCAGGGGAGGTTTAGGTTGGATATTAGGAAGAAATTTTTTACAGAGAAAGTAATCAGACATTGGAATGGGCTGCCCAGGGAGGTGGTGGATTCACCGTCTTTAAGATGAGACTGGATGTGGCACTTAGTGCCATGGTCGGTAACCACGGCGGTGTTGGATCAAGGGCTGGACTTGATGATCTCAGAAGTCTTTTCCAACCCAGCTGATTCTATGATTCTACAGTTCTGTGGTTCCATGATTTGACTTTTAAGCCCTGTGTATTTGGGGCTTTCCAAACCTTTAAGTCAGCAACACAACCCCTAAGAGGTCTGGGAAGAGACCTCTGTTTCTTTTCTAGTATCTAGAGCTGAAGATAAAAAACCACTTGATGAGATAAGTACTCTCCAAATCCAGGGACTAGTACACAGACCAGTCAGTGAAACCAGCAGCCACAGGACTTCTCTGTTGCAGCTCACCTCTGATCTCACTGCTAAGCAGCAGCTTCCAAACATTAACAGTGATGTCTATCTGCCTTCAGTGAAGCTCACCTAGTGCATGGACTGTGGGCCAGTTGGGCCTGTTTAACTCTGATACCATTGAAATGCAAAGCCTGATACAGCTTGGTGCCCTGTGCGGGCTTAGCAAAGCCAAAGTGCTGCTGTTCCAATAACAGCTGAAGAGGGAAGCACAGGGCACTGCCAGGGTACCAACGCCAGCAGTCTGTGAATTGAAAAAAGTATGAAAGGGAGTTAGATTCTGTTACCACTTTCCCTCAAGTTTCCAATTCCTCTTCTTCTAAGATTGAATGTTGAGGAGATGAGTTCTGCTGTAACCTCAACTGTAAACCAGTGTGCAGGTCTGGGGAACTGAGAGGAGAGAGGGAGAGGTTGGTGTGCTTTTCAAATGTGAAAAAGGAGACAGGAACCCAGAGCGAAATATTTCTGAGGCCCACTCGGGGCTTAGTGGGGATCCCAAACACCACCTATCTCATGCGTTTAACGCCGCAGAAGCCAGCTGTGCACACCATGAAGAGACTGAGGTCATGGCAGTGAATAGAAGTGACTGCTAAAGGTTCCCTCTCCACAGCACCATGGCTCACAGAACCTGAAGAGCTGAGCTCAGCCCAGCCCAGCACAAGGATTCTCCACTTCTCTGGCTGAGCTTAAGGAGTCTTCTTATTTCCTCAGTAGATGCTTTGGGTTTACACTCACCACCTACCTATGGAAATGGGTATGGGGACTCACACCCACTTACTCCATGCGGCAGAGCAGGCTGCATGGAGAAGGTGGATTACTTTCATCTTTGTGATTGCGTTTTACCTTTTGATGCCCTCCTTGGATGTTTATTCCTTTATCATGTATTAATTATTGGCATTCTCTAGGCTTCCTTCTGTCTTAATCTGATTTAAAACAGACATTTGCATTTGAAAAGTAGCTAGCATGTATAGCAAATCCTTTCCCTTGGTTTGCTATTAGTGCAGCCAGCTTTGATGTATTATATTAATGCTGTTTGCCAGGGGTGAAATCAGCACACCACCTATGGAGAGGCACTTCATGGTGAACCTACTGCTTTTACCCACAGGCAAAGCATCTACCTCCCCTGGTGCAAAATCTGGATGCTGACTGCAGCAGCATGGTCACACAACTGCTCCTCTCCCTGCTGCCATCAACTTGGTTTTGGAAGGCCCAGAGACTGCACCATGCCCATGGCATGGGGTGCCTCACACAAACCCCAACCTGCTGACCTGCCACCAGAGAAAGCTGAATTTACAGGAGAGGGATTAGACATCCATTGCAATGGAGGAAGCGAGAGCTAAACACACGACAGTGCACCAAACCAGCAGCTGAGGGCTGTGCAGAGAATGAGGCAGGCACATTGCAGAGGAACTCACGGCAAGAAGAGGACTGGATGAGGTCAGAATTTGCCTAATATCTTCCCAAGGGTTATAAGTATGGAGGCTGAAATACACATGTGCTTCATAACCTTTTTGTGCCAGTTGAGGAATAGAATAAATCAGTCCTCTGGTGAGTGAGTTCAGTACCAGTATTTCCTTTTTTCTTTTTTTTTTTTTTTTTTTTTTTTTTTTGATTGCACTGTATTGCTTACATAATTTAGGGCTTTCGGGAAGCTGCTCTGGACCTGATTGATCTGTTTGAACTGGTGCAAAGGGCACATGAACCACTGCTGTAACCCACTCAGTCTGGGTTAACTGGAGTGGTGGGCACAGGACTGGGTGACCAAAGGTGCTGTGCCTGGCTTGCTGAAGTCACCAGCCTCAACCCGCTATGGCTGCTTGTGCAGGCTTCCTCTCTGCTCTGTTGGAGTCTGGCAGTAAAACTGCATGGAACAGCCTCTCTTCAATCTGCTCCAGCACAATATTCCAGATCAGCTGTGACTTCTTAAACGGGAGTGTTTGCTCACCTGGCTCCTGCTATCAGGACTGGGTGAAAAGCAGTATTTCTGTGTGGCAGAGCTGGGGAGGGGATGGCCTTTGGCAAGAGACAGGGCCGAGCAGCAGGGGCTGGAAACCAGGGTCTCGAGAACGGCATGTCTGATCACAGCGTTAGTTGATGAAGAACAGCTCAAAGTGAACTTGTTTCTTCCTTAATGCTCACATAGAGTTTTGTACCAGGTTGACTTGGTTTTAAAAGCATTTAAGTTAAATTATTACAACTTCTGCTCTTGGCCGAGATTTAAAGCAGCTTCCAGAACTCATTTACCAAAGGGGCTGGAAAAGTTATTTCAAGTTAACAGCCTACATTACAGTAGTAGTTATTTGAACAGGTGGGGACCGGGGGAAGTAGGGACATTAGCCAAATCATGAATCATAAGCTAATCAGATTGCCACCCATGTTTGCACCAAAAGGAAAAAAGCCATGCATGAAAATACACATGCTGCCAGCTACAGAACTGACTTAGCAAGGACCCAAACTTTTGCTGGGGATTTTCAGGGTGAGTGGCTACACTTCCACTTAGTAGGGCAGGAGGTCTTTTTGGAAGCCACCAGGGAGGCTGGTTCTTCTCTGGCTCTACCAACTCTGAAGGCCTGAGGCTCCTTCGTACTCTTTGCTCCTCACAGCATTCCTGCTCCATCCAAGCAGGGAGTTTGGGGCCTTGCACCCTTTACCTTTACCCTTCACTGGGTCTATTCTTCCAGCCCTTGGATTTGAGGCTCTTTCCACAGGTGAGCAGGCAAAACAAAGGGCTCAACTTCAGATGTCCCAAGAGAGCACCCCAAGAACACCTGTAGCCTCCACCTCCTCCAGGGAAGCTCCTCTCTGGTGCAACAGGATGTGTTCGGATGTCTGGGAAGAAATGGGTCGCTGGGCTGTTCCTTGACCTGTCCAAAACACAAGGTGAAGGGCTGTGGAGAACCATGCCATGGCCCAGCTATGCTGGGCAGCAAGGGCTGCATTAGGTCTGCACTACGGATGCACTGGGGTACGGGTTTGTCTCCTGAAGCACAGTCACTGACAAGTCCCTGGGGTAAAAAAAATACTGAGGTTTAACTGTATTTAAAATAAAATAAAACTACACTATTGAAACTCTGTTGATGTTAGTGGAATTCCTTGTGTCTTACACCAGCAGGCAGAAAATCAGATTTAAAGTGCTGAGGCTGCTGGCAGATACTTGCCTGTTTGTGTGTGCAGTGGAGAAAAGTGCTTGTTTGGTGCTGATTGCAGACTACGGAATAAGAGCAATTTCTCATCCCACCTCCACAGAAGCTATTTAAATAGTTCTACACCCACTTTGAAATATGCTCAGTTAAAAAGAGAGTAAATCTGGAAGTTATTACTCCTCAAAGAAAGAAGCACCAATAAATAGGCTTTGCTAAGACTGCCGGTGCTCTCAGGGATAGCACCCGCCTAAGAGCTTCCCCTCCGCCAGCCTGCCTTTGCTGTGAAACAGTTTTTATTAGGCAGCCTGCAGAGAAAACAGACGCTGCAGGAAAGAGCCCTATGGCTTGTGTCTGAGGAGCTCTTGGAGCAGACACTTTGTCCCAGTGAGGCTTGGGGCCAAAGCCCAGCTGGCTACATGCAGACGCCTTGCAGGCTGCACAAGCCCCCACGTGCTCCCCGTCCAGCACAGGAGGGGAGGGAACAACCAGCAAAATGCAAGGACATGCCAGGCAAAGCAATAGGCAGAGCACTAATTAAAAAAGCCCTTAGGAAATACTGGAGATAGAGTGGGATCACGTGCAGTCATTCAATGCCTCCCTTTCCCCTCCTTGGGGACTCCCAGCCACAAACTCACAAAGTGAAAGCATGTGCCAACTCTCTCCCAAAACTGGTGGTGGAGATTTAACCCACGGCACAGCACCTCTGCAGGGCTTCTGGCAGGATGCTGCCCACCTCCTGGCCACTCTCCCGGAGCCCGTGTCCCATGTCTCACTCCCTCTTTGCCAGTCCTCCTGCCCAACAGGACAGTGTAGAGGAACACCCTTCCCCAGAACAGTTGCTGGCCAAGTGTCTTCCCAGGGGCTATGAAGGGAAAAGTTAAACTCAGGTGAGGAACTGGGCCACCAGCTCTGTGCAGGGAGAGCCAGCTGGGACCTGGGGACCTTGCTGCTGGTCACCCCCAAGCCACCTGCAATGCTGGTCACACCTGAGAGCATGTATTCAGGAAGCCCTGGAGCTTTCCCAACCCCACCACATTAGATGTTTGTGGATTTAAGGTGTTTCCAAGTTAGGCTGCACCAAAAGAGAGAGTTTTATGAATTGATTGCACTCAAAATAGGCACAGAGTGCTTAGTCCTCTGATGAATCTCATGCAAAGCTACTGTCAGAGCCAGCTGCTTGCATTCAGACCCATTCAGCACAGTCATCCTGCTTCCACAACGCAGCACACCGGGGCCCCGACCCTAGAGCAAGTTACAGGCAAAGCCTTGTTTGTCTCTGGCTTTCCCCAGCAGAGCTCTGCTGTGAGATTAAGATCTTAATATTTATAAGTCTCTGGTTTTACTATCTGTTTAATGTCACAGTAAATCAGGTGCCTACACTGCTATCCCTCCATCCCACCTGAAACTCTTACCTTCTTAGCAAAGGGCAGTTATGTTTTTCCTTAAACTAATTATAAACCCACTGATTTTCTCACATTTAAACAGCCTCTGTAACAGCCAGTTATTTCCGAGGACACGAGAAACAGCTGTTGCAATGTCAAAGCTTGAAGTTACATATCTGCTATTTCAATGGATAAGACTTGATATTTTTATTCCCATGTGATATTACCAAGACATGATAAACAACCACAACATTAGTCTCAATTTGTGGAGCAAAGATCATTTTAATTTGCTCCAAGATGAGGAATAATTTTAACAGAGTATTACCATTTGACAAACAACTATTTCAAAGCCTGTTCTGTCTTTCCCTCCTTTCCCCCCTTCCCCCTTCCTTTTTTTTTATGACAAAGCAACACAACTCTGGCCAAGGGCTATTTGAAGGCAGAGGCAGTGTGTAAGCCAGCCTTAAGTCGTTCCAGACTGCTGAGTGGGCTTCAAAGAGTGCTTTCCAAAGTTTAACCTGGCCTTATCATTACTGAATAAAAGGAGAACACTGACTTTGCCTCCCAGGGACTTTTTTGGCTCCCACTAGAAGGTGAGCAAATATCAGACAGGAGTCGGGTCCTCTCCCCCAGCCTTCAGGTGATGACTTCTGTTAAAAGCTTTGCTCTTCAATCTGCCAAACCAAAGTGGCATCTGCAGGTCCTCAGCATCGGTGGAAACCAGGCTCTCAAACACAGAGCCAAGCCTGGAGCTCCGGGCTGCCAGCTCTGCAAGGTTTTGCTTAGTTCTTTGGAAATTCTTGTTGCACTTCACTTGTTGCGCTGTGGTGCAAAGAATGGTGGTTTGAGCTAATTAAGCAACAGAGTAACAATTTTTAACTGCACATATGCCTATCAATAAGTCCATCCAAACATCTTAGCTCCACTGTGTTTTTATGCTGCTTTTTCCCTAGGATCTTGACACACTTGACAATGGTGATAAATCAGCTCTCGAGCCATCCTATTAGCCAGAAAAGCATTATCAAGCCCATTTAGTTATGTTAGGCCCACAGGTAATCTAACAGGGTGATTGCCCCAGGTAGTTACCTCCAACAAACCAGTCTCAGGAGGGGGAGTTCCACTTCACCCATTCTGGGAGGATGCTGTCCTGGAAGGCATGTGGGTGATTCTAGGTCCCCAAGTAAGGGAAACACCTTAAGCATAGAGTTACCAGAATAAAAAAAAAAAAAAAAAAAAGGGAGAGGGGGGGTTGGGACAGGTGAGCAAGTGACAGCACTTCAACATTTTCCCCTTATGTTTTGAATGGATTTCAATTAAAAGGAACAAGTTTTTACATTCAGGTTTGAACCTGGTAGAGAAACATCCAAAGTCCGATCAAGGGCATTCCTCAACAGCATGGAAACTAACACTCATCCAAGTGGGCCAAGCAGCAGGAAGTTCTTCACATTAAAAAAGAGGAAGGTACCACCAGATTTAGGTGACAGCTGAGCCAGGAACTCTGAGAAATTAAATTCTGAAAACATCTAAAACTACAGCTGGACACCAAGCGAAAGACTCAAAATGAGGAGTACACACTAACCCATCTCTCTAAGAATCTGGCCCCAAGTGACTTGCCACAGATTGGGCAGGTGTTAAGTTGAAAAGCCAGAAATAGAAAACCAATTCCCTCTCCTGGCCTTTCATTTGAAGGCTTGGACAGGTTCCCAGACAACTGCCAGACATATGAAGATATAAATTATTTGGAAGAGTGCAAAGGGTAATGAACCAGGGTCAAAAGGCACCTGCAACCTTGCAGATCCTTAGTGGGCAGCACTGACCTGACCAAACCTGTGGGTTGTGACTTGTGTACTTGCCACGTGGATACACTGAAATACCCTTTCACCACCAAATCTTCCTTTTCTCCGGGCCTGGTTTGTACTCCACCATCCACCTGCCTGGTAGCAGATGCAAGACAGATTAATTACCACAGTGAAAGGTAGACTTCCATTTCTGGAGTGCTCTGCCTCTAGCTCCTGCCCAGGCTGTGGATAACTCCCCAGCTGAAGAGCCAAAGGCAGGCTGTGTGATTCCTGCCGCCTGCCACACTGCCCACAGGGCCCAAGCAGCAGCAATGAAATGGGCTGGGGCCAGGCTGATTTCAGTTTGTTACACAGGAAAATTACAAACAGTAGCTGATGGCTTAGAAAGGTCTTCAAAAAGGCAAGTGATCTCCATAGCCACTCTCTACCCAGTTACAGGCATGCACACACCTCCCTAAGTAGGTCTTGCCTGCCACAATGGGATCCACATCTCTCTGGGGCAAGCATACCTCAACTCAGGAATCCCACGGATAAAGCCTGCTAGCAGTGATCCGCAGGGATTTATTTCTCTGTGGTCTAAAATGACAACCTCACTGCCTCTTTCCAGATCCAAATATTTTAAAGCTGAAGTATTCACTGGTGTTGTGAAGTGGGCAACATGCTGGGTACCTCAAGTGCAGGGCAGTTCAGCTGGAAACCCAACAGCTTTCACTTCCCTCCTACACTTCCCTATTGGGGGAAGCCACACTTTGGTATCACAGGCTCATGATCACCGCATCCTCAAAACCTATTTGTAACAGCTACTGTTCTTGGCACAGGCAGCAAAGCTCACAGCCTTCCTTTTCTGTTTGAATCTGGTCCCCAGTGGCTTAATTTGCAGACAGTAATGGGATTCCACCTTCCTGTGCCTGACAGAAGGTGCCTCTGTGAGCAGCCTTGGTTCACCTTTCAAGAAGCTGACCTCTTTTTTTTTCCTGAGCAGCATCCCAGTTCTTGTATGTGGGCTGTGACAAGTGTTTCAGAGAAGGATTACAGGGTTAACAAAAAGATGAATATTTAATCCCACTTCCCCACTAAGGTCATTGTCCAAAATTTCTACTCCCTGTACCTAAATCTACACTGGCCATAGACATGACTTTCTTCTCAGAATCTGACTTTCTTCATATTATTCCCAACTTCTTCCTTCAACAGTCCTCCCTACAATCAAATTATTTTGGAAGGGAATTATCTTCTCTTGGCTCCAGCTACAGGACTGACCCTCATTTTCTATCAGTAATGCACCCTTCTGTAGTAGGCTCTCACCTCTTTCACTGACGAGGTACACTGTGTTCACACACATTACCTCACATTTCTCCTCCTCAATTCAGTATTAAGCACAGGGAGAAGAGGAAAGGACACAATGGGAGCCTCAGCTCATTCCTGGGACATGCATGGAAGAGCACAAATATGGGGAAACTTTTGGCTAATATGGGGTTTCTGTCCCTCAGGTGGCGTAAAACCCCTCTGTATCCAGCAGCTGGAGACAGGAATTGCAGACCTGAGAAGGCAAATCCGTTACAGTTTTAGTGCTGGATATAAGCAACAAGGAAAGGACGTTGGGACAGATTGGGATAGTGTTTTGGTATCCAGGATCTTGTGCAAGCACCTTGAAGCCCATTGCAGTTAATTTCCCCACTATTATTTGCTAAGCTAGCAGGACTGCAACACATACGCTCACTCGCAGTGCAATCACCCCTTCCAGCAATTTGGGGTTCCCAGCTACGCTCCTGCCACCCTCTCCAGCCTGGGTTCACCACACAGACCAGCCTGAGAGATGAGGGCTCTCGCAGGAACAGAGACTGCTGGCGATGAACTGAACGCCAAGGAGCGGGTGAGGTTCGGCACAAACACGTCGCTGCAGGGGATGGTTGGGTGCTGAGGCAGCTCCCTACAGACCCCTCGCTCATCAGCATCGTTTCACCGCCTGCCAGCCCCGAGGAGCCGCCCCAGGGGAGCGCAGGGTCTGCTCCCGGGGGACACCGGCCCAACGCACCCCGGCCGGGGGCGGCGATGGCGGGAGCGCCGGGAGCCCCGGCAGCCCCAGCACGGGCAGCGGAGCCGCGTCCCCCCGCTCCCTGCCTTCCCCACCGGGGAGAGCGGCCGCGACCGCGGCTCCCGGCCCTGCCCGCGCCACACAAGGCGCCGGTTCCCAGGCCCCTCGCAGCTGGGTTTCTGGGTCTCAGCCACGGTTTCGCGCCCGCCCC
>VZRE01002248.1:0-15573 GCA_013396775.1 Cephalopterus ornatus
GCCAGCACGGCTCCATGAGAGGAAAGTCCACTTGTCAAACCTGATTTCCTTCCACGACAGTGTAACCCACCTAGTTGATCTAGGAAAACAGTAGATGTAATCTTTTCTAACTTCACCAGTCTTACAGTATCCTTCTGGAAAAAATGTCCAGCCCACAGCTGGATAACCATGTTACCTGGTGGGTGAGCAACTGGCTCATAGGTCGGGCGCAAAGAGTTATAGTGAACGGAGTAACATCAGGCTGGTGACTGGGGTTCAGCAGGGCTCCATCTTGGGCCCAGTTCTCTTCAACATCTTCATTAACAACCTAGAAGGTCAAAGGAATGCTAAGCAAGTTTGCTGACGACTCTAAACTAGGAGGAGCTGTTGACACCCTTGAGGGTAGAGAGGCCCTGAAGAGGGCTCAACAAGTTAGAGGACTGGGCAGTCACCAACCACATGAAGTTTAACAAGGGCAAGTGCTGGATTCTGCACCTGCGATGGGGCAATCCTGATTGTGTGTATAGACTGGGGAATGAGAGCCTGGAGAGCAGCACAGCAGAAAGGGTCCTGGTCAATGGCAAGTTGAATATGAGTCAGCAGTGCCCTGGTAGCCAGGAGGGCCAACCCTGATGTCCTGAGGGGCATCAGGCAAAGCATCACCAGCCAGTCAAAGGAGGTGATTTTCCAGCTCTGCTCTGCACTGGTGCGACCTCACCTTGAATATTGTGTACACTTTTGGGCACCACAATGTAAAAAAACATCAGGTTATCAGAGAGCATCCAAAGGAGAGCCATGAGGATGGTGAAAGCTCTGGAGGGGAAGCCATATGAGGAGTGGCTGAAGTCACTTGGTCTGTTCAATCTGGAGAAGAGGAGACTGAGGGGAGACCTCATTGCAGCCTAAAACTTCCTCACAGAGGGAAGTGGAGGGGCAGGTAACGATCTCTACACTCTCATGACCAGTGACAGGACTCAAGTAAACAGCATAAAGCTGAGTTAGGGGAGATTTAGGATATTTAGATATTAGGAAAAAGTTTTCCACCCAGAGGGTGGTTGAAGCTCCCCAGGAAGTGGTCACAGCACCAAGCCTGAGTTCAAGCAGTGTTTGGACAATGCTTTCGAGCATGTGGTATGATTGTTGGGGTGTCCTGCACAAGGCCAAGGGTTGAACTTGATGATCCTTAACCCCAACACTAACCCCTTCCAATTCAGCATATCATATGATTCTATGACCTTCCCCTGTCTTTCCTCTCTCACCTTTTGTCAGCCCAGCAACGGAGCAACAACAGATACACCTCCCCATAAGTGCAGGGGACAGATTTCAGAATTCCAAATCTTCAAAAAGGTACTGCAAGAGGCTCCAAACAAATGATGTTGATCATTTTTCTGATCTCTCTGGTGAAAGGCAGTGTTCATTTTGCTGGTAATTCTAGGATTTTATTCTGTGATTCTATAAAGAAATGTAAAAGAATGATTGTGGAAAAAATTTATGTTCACAGTGAGGTATATTTGTCTATTATTATTATTCAAGAAGACAGTCTTGGAGATCTAAAAAGTTGTAAGACAGCTCAGAAGTGATAGAGAGAGAAGGAAAAAATCTGAATCATTAGAAAGTAATAAAGAACCAAAGAAAAAGCAGCATTATGCAAGAATACAACTCTAGAACCAAAGTTAGGGCTTAGACTGAGTGAGCTATTTTGAATATCCTGTGCAAACTCACTCTTTCTCTCAGTGGTGGAAGAACCAGTGATGTCTGTTTAAATTATCAGACATTACTTTCAAACACAGATCTGTTTGGTCACATAGAGTCTAGTGGAATTGTGAAAAACATTACTGTAGGACGCTGTGAAGTCTAGCTATGGTTTAATGGTTTCAGTATCAGATATCTCAAACTGATGGAAGTTGACTGTTAGATGGAATGGTCAGGACACAGTCTCTATGATAGGATATCACTAAACCCTTGATGGATCAAGGCTGAAGAGCCATCCTATATTTACTATTTTCCCCATTAAAATCCACTGGAAATCAGTGATACAGACGTGGTACCACATACAAACTACCTGTCTGATAGTACAAAATCAGTCTATGTGTCTGCTAGTGATTAAAATTCCACTTACTTCAGGAGTGGTAATTTCATTGCCAAGTATTCTGGAAAACCTGGATGTAAGTGCAATACAAAATGATTCTTGGTAATCCAAGAGCAACTTGGTAGCAGTGACTACAGATCCTTACTTCATTACTTAAGTGAGCACCAGGTTTTCATGATGTATATCCTAGGCTGAGCTTAAGCTGTGGTGAAGCCTGAATTTCAACTTTGATGATACTTCTGGTAGAAAGAGTTCTATAACATTACAACCTGTAGATTTGCTGATGTGCTTGTTTTGATTATACTGTCAGGTTGTTTTCTTTTTCTATTTAATTGTAACAGTAACTTTGACATGTATTAGAACTGTTCAAATATTTTCTTTGATCTTGTATTTCAGTCTTCCACTTTGTTTGCCTAATTGTGACAAAAATTGCTCTAAGAAATGACAATTGTTTGTTCAATTCTTATCTCACAGTTTTATGTGTCCTTTGTCAACAACAAAATCTTTGTGAGTTTGTTATTTCCTACATTTTTTTCAGGTCTTTTTGAGGCAAGGGGAAAAATAACTTCACAATAATGTGTCAGGTTTATAGAATGATCCCGAAGTGGAAAGATAATCAAGCTTGGCTTGTTTGTTGGAGGTTTGTTTGGTTGGGTTTGGTTATTTTACACAAAGCATCTTCTTTTGCAATGAACTGTGACAGGAGTTTTGAAAATGAAGTTAAAAAAAAAAAATCAAACAAACCATCTCAGACTTAGGCATTTTATTCTCTGTCCAAGTCTTTCAGTTCAGTGCCATTGACAGTTTCAGAACTGCTGCCTAATGGCTAAACTCTTTAGATGCCTATATTCCTGTAGATAATTGCATGCAAGTTACACAGACATTGGGAACAGGAACAGGTTTTTGAACTGGTGGGAGCCTGTATTTGGTCCATGTCTCAAGACATAACAAAGCAAAGCTACCAGTCTCTGAAAATACTGAAGTTAGTAAATAAGACTCAAAGATTAGTGCTCCCTAACTAATATGGCAGACACAAGTTCAGACCTGTCCTTCAGTGGGGAATTAGACCTCACCGTTCAACCTGTGCGGCATTCAGTATAATCATCCCTTTCCTTTGCCTTTGAATTCCAGAGGACGGTTCAGAGCTCAGGATTCAGACAGAAGACCTGTGTTGGGTCCCTATCCAGCTCCACTGTGTCACTCCATGTTAGGTGGGTAAAACTCAACCTTTCCCTCTGCATTTTACCTCAGTGTAGCCTAGAAGTTTACTGGTGAGAAGGTTTCTAAGGATCCTTCTGTGAGATAAAATGCAAGGGCAGCTTAAGAGTCAACTCCAGTTCTGCATTGCTCAGGCTGGACACCAAAAGCTGGAAGCTTTTATGTGGAGATGTCTTTGCTGGACTTTCTCATCTATTATCATTTTCTTCCATTTTATAATGCCAGGAAATTTCCACAAACCATTCTTGAACAAAAGAAAATAATACAGTAACAGGTTATTCTGCCACAATGTATTGTTGCAGAGAATTCTCTTCCCACACAATATGGCTGAGTGAATCAGTCTAAATTCAGAAAAAGTGAATTTTAAATATTCAGTTTATTAGGAAAGTTGCAAAAGTTTGAACAAGTTTCATCTGTAAGATCTATTTAAACTTCTGTCCATTTAGCTTCCACGTAGTCAGATAACATTTGCTTGTATCACTCTCGATTGTATTGCTGAGGTTCAAAGGTAAATCAAGATGATTTAAAGAAAGACTGAGGAGCTTTAAGTACATATATGTAGAAAATTTGTGTTAGTTGGCTGTCATCTTATGCAATTAAACTAGTTTAATCATCTACATTGCTATCAAAACCAGTGAGGTTTTGGAAGGATGGACAGCTATAAAATTTTGTCGTCAATCTACAAATTTTTGAACACAAAGCCCAAAGCACTTCAGTATTATTGAAAAAGTTATTAGTATTCCAGACTTTCCAGGCTCTGGAAACAGGAAATCTCCTGCAAAAACTTAAATTTACCTTTTTTTTGTCTCAGTGAATTCTGCCTAAGGAAATGTATCCATATATGTCAGGTACAGTAACATCTACAGTATGTTTAGCAAGAACAGTAATTGCACTGAAACCTGGAGGTTAGTCCTGAACATTGAAATTGTTTGAAAATTCAAAGCAGAACAGAGAATGAATTAGAAAATTGCATGGCCCAGCCCAGAAAGTCAATGGCACCGCCTATGAACATAAGCTTATTACCACTGCTGACAGCAGCTGGAAGGGAACCCAGCTTAATAAAGTGAGAAAATGACAGCAAATCGTACACACTTTGATTTTAACACTCATTTTAACATCATTTGTATCTGATAATAAGGTCAATACTGTTGAAGGATTTTAATGTAATGACCACTGTGGAGTGCTGACCACTTTGTGTACCTCAGGACAATAAATCAGAAAGGAAACTTCTTGCACTAAGGAATCTGACTAATGGTAAATGGGAAAGTCAGAAAATTTACTTGTATCTGATATACATTTGACGAGAGGTGAAATGCTGTACTGCCCTGATTTGCAGTGATTAAATGGTATCTTCCCAAGTTTACCCTACAACACTGATGGTTAAACAGCAGTCTTAGAGAGTGAACTGCATCTAAAAAGTAATGCCCAGTCAAAAAGATTTCTTTGGAGCGAACAATTCTCAAGTCTAATCAAAAAGGAATCTTGTCTTGTAGCAGTATTGATATTGACTATTAGTAACCATTTTCATTTGTTAAATAGTCACCAAAATTGATGCATTTTCACCAAATTTCACCAGCAAAGCAACCTTTAGTTTCAAAAATAACTGCCAGAAATCTAGGTTAAACTACAACCTCTTCCACTGATTTTTGAGAAAGTATCCAGTCAAAATATTCATGCAGATTTCCTCACAATAATCCAAGATAGTCAGAAACTGGTGTCCTCCATGTTTCTTAGAAACAAAATTAACAACCCCACCCTTATTATTTGTGCTTGAGGAAATTAACTGTGTCTTTGATCAAACCAGCATTATATACAAACATACTTCTTTTTCTCACTTCTGAGAAATTGCTGTTACAGAAAAAGTCTTAGTTCAATGAAAGTAATCTGAGTTCTTTTCCAATTTGAAATGATGGTTTGTTCCAAAATGGAAGCTAATTATAATTTAAAAAAAAAGTTTGAAAGACAAATTAGAAGTCATTTGTAAAGCTAAAAGTAAACATTCAGTTACCTAGAAACAAAAATTTGCTGGAGAATGGGAAAAGATCAAACACTTTAGATGATTTCCTGAACTGAAAAATTACTGTCCTTCTAGCTTTATACCTTTAATTTTAATATAAGTTAACTTGCCTCTGTACTTTTGCATCTTTCCAATACCTGTTTTTGCTATTTTCTTTTACATTTTACTTAAATATACCAATTGTTAGTCTGAAGCAGTGGCTGCAGATGGGGCCCAGAAGCTTGAAGAAACAAGTTTTATCCCATGTTAGGTCCTTAGAAGCTGTACTAACCTTCTCCCAGCTGGAAATCATTCGTTCCAGAGGCCCCTTGAGTTGGGATATCAGAGGGTATGATGCCCATTCAGGAACTGATTAATTAATTTTTGCATATTATGCACATTATTTATTTCTAAAAGCATTTAACACGCATCTGCTGAAAACTGCCTCATACTGTAACACTACTTGCTGATAAGGTACCACTAGTAAAGAACAAGAAAAACTGTTCTAATGGGAAGAAAAAGAGTAAAGATTTCACACAGAAAAGACTATAAATTTAAACAGTTTTCCAATGACTGTTCTGACTGCTGGATCTTTTTAATATTGTTTCATGGTATTGACATAATGAGGGGGACTTCTTTGGCCAAATAGACTCACACCCACATCTGAATCAGTTCTCTGGCCTTCTTTTTCCATCAGGGAAGGAGAAAAGGTCTTCTAGGAAGTCATAGCAAAGCCATTTAAAGTGGGTGAGGTGGATTGTGGACATTTTTTGCCATTGACTGCACAAAATGCCTGAGGGTACTTGATGGCTGTAGATGTCAAAAGCTGTTTTGGATCCCAGGCAACCCAAGAGACCATAGGCCTCCATACTGCAGTAGTGGTTTCTTTGTTTAAGGGCCTTCTGATTAGTGGGATGAATCCAGGCTGAATCTTACAGCATTTTGGAATCTGCAACAACCATGTGGTTGTCATGTGAGATCTTGGTTTCACTTGTCAGTATCCATCCAGCTGGACTGCTCTTACATATGAAGGTTTTCAATGTAGTAATATTTGTGTTAAGGGTTTCTAAAAGCTAGTTTTAATCAAATTTTCTCTTAGTAAGGATTTTTTCTCCTTTAAAAACAAAACAGCCAAGTGATTAATGTCTTCAAAAATATGGCAGTAGCTTAATCTTTCCTGGCATTAGAGAAGTGTTTTAGATATCACTTCATTATCACTACATGAGTTTCCAGTTAACCCTTTGCATATTATCTAGTGATGTGTATTCTTAAGACCAGCTCAGTTGATTTTGATCTCTTTTGTCCTCGTCTATTTTTGATACAATTTGTTCTTTCCTGTCTTTGGCACTGCATATTTTTTTTGTGCTTTCAAGTTGGTCATTTTGATTCTAAGTGCTTTTCTTAATCCTTCCAAAGTATTTCAATAACAGCCAGATGGAACAGCCCTGTTTCATTCTGATCATGGGATGAAACAACTGACACTCTAAAGTTTTAAAGGTAGTTCTGATAATTAAAAGTCTTCGAGGAAATTGTAAAATATAGCAGCAAATCCTGACCATGGCTACACAGTATGCATGGGGCATCTGTGTTTCCTGTATTCTGTATGACTGTATTTCCTGTAACTCCAGATCCACAACTCTGAACATCTGAGGGATGTGTTCTTCCCATGGACCTCCTTACCTCCAGAACTAGTTAGGTTAGCGGCAGACTAGGTTACTTGGTTGCTTCATGTAGTCTCCTATGCTTCCAGCCATGATATTTAAATCAACGGGAACGCCTGCAAAGAAAAGAACAAATTAAGGAATTGTTTAATTTAGATTTTAGTGTACAGTCCAACTATGCAATCCCAAGTATCTTGAATTTATTTTTCACTTCTTATTTGCATACATTATTGCATATGTAAATAGCTCTAAGAGACTGATAAACAAAAAGGTACAAATAGATCCTTCTTCCATCTTGACCTCTAAAACAGTTGCTCCATTTAGCAGAATTTTTAAAAACAGAATTCTCATATAACCAACAATTTTATCTTACATTATCATCTACTGGAAGGAGACAAATGTAGACAAAACAATGTGCTTCAGTAAGAGGGTGCAACATAAGTAGATTAATGAAAGGTCAGTTATATAACCTTTTTAAGTTTTGAGATATGTAAAAAGGCATGGTACTTTCTGTGGTTGATAAACAAATAAATATTAAATATTGAAAAAATACCATTACTTTGTTTTTTATTTCTCAATATTTATAAAAATATTTATGTAAAACATGGAAACTAGTTTAGATTTTTAGCACTTGTCTTTAATGGTTTGAATTGCAATGAGCTTAAGCTGCAAAGTTGCAGTATCTAGATATCCTGCTAGTCAATACAATGTTATCAGTCTGAGCTTCAGTCATACGAGTTATCTAATTCCACTTTTAATAAAAGGGTCAGGTTTCAAGTATAAGCATAAATAATACCCCACATGGGATTAGAGAGTCATCTGTTATGCTCCTAAATACCTGGAACAACAGCCCCTAATAGCAGTCACATCAAGATCTTTCCATTCTCTCTGCTCAAGTGATCGTTAAAAAAATTCACATCCTGCTGCAACAATAGCAAACTCTTTGCGCATTTTATCGTGGTTATTGTTACTGATTTTAAAGCTCACTTGTTGCATTTGTCTATGGGAAAGAAATACAAAGTGCACTTTAACTACCTCACCTTTTTAGTAAGGCTTTGAAAAATTACTTGAATGTCATGGTCACATAGAAGTGCCCTACAGCTCCAGTCCAGAGTCCCCACATTCACCTTACAAGCTGAAGCCAGCTTGTAAAGAGGGAGGCTCAGCCTGGTCCAGTGTGGTAGCACAGCACAGGCCACACGCACAGTGATTCTGGTTCCATAGGGAACGCATTACTGAAACTTTTCTCTGAAGAGTGAGCAAAAAGCTTAGAACTTAAAAGTTCTGCTTTTCTTAGTGCTTTCCTATGTTGTTTGCTAAATTCTGCAGATCACTTTTTGAGGAAATTATATCTCCCACTGACTATATTAAAGAAAAGTGGGCAAGTGCTATGATTTGTTTCACTTTATGCAGAGACAGAAAATTTTATGTTCTGCAAAACCTTAACTGGACGTGCCTATGTTGCCTTTCAGGATCTCAGTAAGCCCCTGAAACTCATTCAGGTTGATAAACAGTTAATATTATCATCAGGAAGCTATGGGTTAGGTTGTAAAATCTCCAGTCTTTGAGAATATACAAAATCCTTTACACTTGTCTGTAGGAATTCTATGGAAGGAATAGATGTGCTGGTTTACCTTTTTTTTTTGGTAATAAGAAGTTCAAAGTAAACCTCAGGGGACATGCAACAAGCCAAAGACTGATCTTCATTTTCCCCAGCAGACCTGGCATTCTTCTCCTGCCATTCCAGACTGATTTAGGAAAGATCACTCCACCTTTGAAACAGAAGCTCTTGCTAAGGGAATGTTCTTGAATAAATTTCTCAATGTTGACTGTACTTTCTGTGCTTCCTATGCTAAAATGAATGTCCTCATACATATTCCAGTGAGGTTTTTTTATTGAGTTAGCAGGTCTCTGTGAAAATTTCTTTTTATATATGATTAATGCCACTTCTTAACATGTGTCTGAGTTTTCTGACATAATATAATTCTTGTAAACTCAAAATCCAGAGGAGCTGGCATAAGAAATTGTATCTGTAGGAGCATATTTCTCTTATTTTGTACCAGCCAAAGGTCTAAGAGACATTGTTAGTTGCTCCAGTTAAAAAAAAAAAAAAAAAAAAGGCCTTAAATTCTNAAAAAGGCCTTGAATTCTGAAGTACCTCATATTTTCAATTTTGTTTGAAGAATATGGCATTGTTTTGATCTCACAAATCAATCTGCCCATCCTGAACTCTGCCCTTTCCAAAAGAAAATCCTTGCAGCATTTCTGTTTTATTACAGTATAAGAGAGTTACAGAAAATTACATTGGGAAGGAGAAGCTTGGAGAGGCAAGATGTTTCTCTGACACAAGCAGGATCCACTATCCCTTCTCAGTGCTTGCGAAAGTATATCAAAACATCTCTGAAAAACTTTTGGTGACAAGAGCTTCTTCAGCTTCCCAGACCATACAAGCCAGAGCTAATCAAACCCTTATATAGCTGGAAAGTTTCCATAATATTCAAGTTGAATTTTCCTACTGCAGTTTAATATCTTCCCATCCTGTCCAACAGTGATCTGAAGAACAGATCCCAATCTCTCTATTTATAAACTTGAAGACTGCCATTTTTTCTTTCTTCCATCATATTTTTTAGACTATGCAGCTATGTTAAGATAATTTAAGCCATGTTCACAGATAATTATTTCTATGTCTTTATTTCTAGATTTCTCAAGACTGGAATAGACTTTTTGATTGGGACGGGATGAAGATCTCACAAGAGGAAGGCAGGAAAAAGTGATAGGTTGGTTTTTTCTCTTGTAAGTGAACCCAGAATACAATCCAGGAGTTCAGGCCTTGGCAGGAGGGCACAGCATGGGAATCCTGGGTCATTCACATGGAATAGGATTTAGTCAGGATGAGCTAGGACAAGGAGTAAGCTCTTCACAATGGTTTCTAAGGGGTGTTCTTTAGTCATTCTAAGTCCTCATCTTTCTAAATGTGTGGTGAATAAAACAAGACAGTATTCTGTCCGCTGACCTCTCAAAAATTGAAGTGAATGGTAAGATGATTTCATCTTTAGTGCAATTGAAATTTCTCTTTATATATCTCTTGTTTTTCTTCATATATCCCAGGATGATGGTTGTCTCTTTTTTTTGAGAGTGTAATGTGGCTAACTTTTGTTCAGCTTGTCATCTTCTTTAAGTACTATTCCCTCTTTCACAGGCCTGCTGTAACTTTTTTCCTCCAAACGTGGATACTTTCTTTCATCCTTCTAGTATTTAATCCTTAATATTTTTCAGATTATTTCTCCAACTGGTTAAAAACCATTGTGAATTCTCTGTCCTGCATCAGTCTTGCAGTTCCTTCCAACTTCACTTCATCACTAGGCCATATTACTTGCAAACATAATGAATATTCTCTTCAACCAAGGATATCCTGAGCTGCATTAGGAAGAACATTTCCATGTGGTTTATCCTTCCTCTCCACTAAGCCCTAGTGAGATCACCTGTGGAGTGCTGGATCCAGTTCTGTGCACCCCAGCACAAGAAAAATACGGACTTACTGGAGCAAGTCCAGCACAGGGCCAAAAAAATGATGACTAAAGCATCTTGGATATGAGAAGGGGCTAATAGCTGGGACTGTTCAGCCTGGAGAAGCAAAGGCTCCCTTGCTGAAGTCACTTTGTCCAGAATGCCATCATGGCATCACTGCCAACCCTGGCCACCAACCTATTTCCTTTCCCAGACCATGATATCTGATCCTCCTGAGCTGCCAAAGGTACCCATTGATGCTGCTCTGCCTTGAGGGGTACCACAGCTGGGTGGGATTGGTTTTCCCTGGGTTGTGGGGCCCAGACTGCTGATGTCTTGTCTCTCATTGCAGACTCAAATGTGCAGTCAGAGCTGACCAGCCCCATCATGACAGACAGGTCAACTTATCCTGGAGTTCCCTGGCTCCTGAGAGAAGTAGCTGAGCAGACAGAGACTGACGGTATGCTTGTTGTAACTTGCTCGTGGTCTCACATACCTGTGAATTCTATCCACTCAAAAGAAGTTAGGGTTGATTTAGTAGCCTTGCAAAGTGGTGGAACCCTAACTTGCCTTTTATTTTTATTTAACTCCTTCATATTTACATTTAATTATTGGTTTCAATAATTGAAGAATGCCTGGTACATTACAGACTGATACATTTGTGGATATAGATTTATTTCATTTCTTTTTTTTTAATCTTTACGTTTGGATATATATTAATATATAAAGAAATATAAGGTGCATAAATGAATAAAATGTATTTAACCATGTTTGTTACTCCTATCTATAAATAGAGAAAAATATATATAAAAGTACCTGTTTTATGTAACAGCACTTCCATGCCCAAAGAAAACAAGCAGCCAGTCAGGGGGTGCTTTGTGATCACATGGCTATGACAGGTTCAAAAAATGGTGAACCTGCTGTATGAAAACATTTGAAGTTATGACATTTTTAATGATGGCGATTTTGGTGTATCTAGTAGGTAGGGGCTTTTTGTTCTCCTATATTTCAGGGTAAACTGGAAGGGGTCATTGGTCCTGCCAGCCAGACAAAGGGCTGCCTGCCAACACATGGAAAAGTCATTTTACCACAGGCAACAGAAAATGAAGTAAAGAGACTTTGTGACCAGAGGAGGGGTGGGACTTCCAGGGCGAGGAGGACATGGTACAACCAGGAGGGGTGGGACTTCCCTGAAAGGTAAGTCTCACCTAGGGACTAGACACTCCTAATGTTGCATCAAAGATGTCCTTACCCTCCTTCCCAGGAGGGTGGAAGAGGATTTCCAAGGGGAACAGCAGCTGTTCTGCTGTCTGAGCAAGGAGGACAATGAAAAATTCTGTGTGAGAGGGCCTGTAGAACATGACTACACTTGCTGTGTCAGATCCACAGAGATTCACTAAATGCACACTGAGCAGGGAAGAAAAAAAGCAAGTCACAGCAGCTCAAATCTGGAGAAGAAAAAGAAATTAAAATCATTAAAATGAGGCCAGTAGATTAAAGAGTAAAATGTGTAGGTTTTGCTTTTCTAATTGGTTCATCAATAAAATTTATATATTGAGTAGTATCTTTAAAACAAGGCATTTTATAACTTTCCATTCCATAGTGAAGTTGACATGACACTATAAAGTTATATAAGCTGGATTTAGAATGTCTGCATTCTCTAAGTACCTTATTAATTGTAATGTATATGCTGACTGTTGAAGTAAATCAATCCCAAATAAAAGAAGCAAAGTTTGCAATAGATAAAATTGGTACTCAGCAAGGACTCTGCACATTTCATGCCTAGATTTATTTATTAGAGAGTTGCTAAGTTCTCTAGATGTTTTGTAATAAGATCCTATATAAATTAACAAATTCTATGTTTGGGTTCATATTTGCATTTTATCTCATTTTATTATATCATAGGATCATTTTTAGGCCTCCTTTTGGGGATGTCCCAAAAGATTATTAACCCTAGCTGCTATCCTACTTTGGATAGCATAGGTAATCAACATACAAGTATTAAAGCCAGCTACCTTTACGCATTAAACTTCTAGTGAATAAATTCCGGTTAATCGATTGGGTTTAATATCACCACATCATCTATAAATATAAGTATCAACAAGATATTTTAATCTAGGGCATTTTGATAGTGTTTTTAGACACATTCTTGGCATTACATCAAATTAGGAACTTGGTAGAACTCGGTTGGATGTACAGTGCAAAATGAGATTTTATCTTCCATGGAACAAGTCAATTGGAATTGATACACAGAGCCATAAAGTACCATGTAAAATAGATATAATAAAGCTAAAGAAATGTCAGGGCTTCATAATAAGACTAATCCATAAACAAGAAAGATCTAATACGAATTTTTTATTGACAACTGATTGTTGACAATCTTGTTATATCATTGTTATATTTTGTTATATCATTATATCATTGTTGACAATCAGTTGATGTCAAAACCAAAGTTCACCCAAATTAGGTACTAAGAGTGTAAATCATCTGCTACTATTCCAAAACTTCTTTGGAGTGCTATATTCTTTCAAGGCAAGAAGATGCAATACAGCCAGATACATAACAGTGCATGACAGGGCATCTTTCTTCATGTCTATATAGTTTTACTGTCTTTTTCCTTCCAGAAAACCTTATCAACAGGAGCAGCTCAACTTGCAAGCCTCCTTGAGAAGAGAGAAAGGATTAAACATTTCTTCCTCTGCAGTATCTTATCCATTTCAAGACTGACCTGTTTGTTGATCTTGTTTACTCGCTGACTGTGATTAGTTTGTCCTGCAGGTTTTCACTAGTAGTTTTATGGAGTGCTTTCATAGCAGTGTCTCATTTGCTTCTCTTTCTTACTCCTTCTCTTTTCAGATCATCAATGTGATAAAAATTGATCAATCTAGAATTAAAAGGAAACCATTTATGCTAATTTTCCTGCAGCTTCAGACATAGTTTCTGATATTCTCTTTTGTCTGACATGAAAGCTTTTTATTAATCTTTTCTGAGAGAGATTTTCTAAATAGTTTGTTGCATTTAATGAGCATTTTATTTTTCATTTGACTGTTAAACATGATCAGTTCCCAGTAAAATAATTTGAGGTTATAATTTTAATGCTATTATTGTTTTTGCAACTGTGCAATGGTTTTGCTGAGCAAAACCGTCTGGGAAAAAATTGCTCATCTGAACCTGAGGCAAAGGCTAATTAGTTTTGGAATATTTTAGTTGTTCTCCCTAAAAGCTAATAACAAAACATCAGGACTCTGTGCAGCAAAACCAAAACAAACCCTCTTTCTGCCTCATCAGACAAAAAAACATAATTATTGTATTTTTCCCAATACCTATAATGGTGGAGGAGAGAATGTAGTTTGGATATGGATTTTTTAATATCTGTTCTCTTACTGATTATCTTGCCTTACTGCTTAACAAGTCTTAAGGCTGACAGAATTTGCAGGCAAATATGCAATGTGAATTCTCTTTTCCCTTTTTTTGTTCCTCTCATTTTCTTCAGGTCCAGACTTGGATGATGAGGATGATGTTTGTTGATTTTCAGATTTTGAATGCAGAATATTCCTGCACTCCTTATTGAAAGTTTTCACATTCCAAATATATAGTTGTTTCTGCATAGAGGTACCAGGTGATGTCATGGAGGCTTATAAAATTGAGACATAATATATTCAAATGAGATTTACTTTATAAACCAGTTAAGCCAGATAAACAAATTAAACCAAATAAAGCTCTATCAGCATTTGAATACAGATTCGTGGTGTCACATGGAATTGGTACTACATGAATGATTTAAGAATTCTTAAGGATAACCCATAATGTGCAATCGTACACCCAATCAGGTGAGAACTCTCAACCTTGTGGAATTACACTGGCCAGAAATCTGACCCAAGGGGAGAGGCCCCAGCTGCAGACCCCCTGCAGACCCACTGCTCCAAGGAGGACCAGCTCAACTGACCTGCTCTGATGAGGCTCCATTTATACCCCAGTTGAGTCTTGTCTGTGATTGAAAACTTCAGCCTTCACTGGCTGCAGGGTCTTACCTTCCACCCCACAACAGCCACCATGCAGTTGTGATGGGGGTCAGCCTGCACAGGGGCTGGTCAGTGCTACATGGCTGCAGCCAGTCATTACACATCTGAGGTCAGACACAGGTCACTGGCTGGAGGGCCTTGATCCCTGCTGCAGCAGGTGCACCTGCCATGGGTGAAAGTGTTCGGTCAGGACACGGTAGATTAGGCAATATTGACCTGTAAATCAGGAAAGAAAGGGTTCTTAGAATCAGATGTCAGTTTTTACAGCTGTTCATATTCCTATCTAATCAAGTAAGTGCCACCAAGATAGTCCTACCTAATAGACGCGGTAAGGACAAAATGATAAAGACTATTTGCTGAAGATAAGTGCCTCTTTCAAATTCCTATCATTTGCAACAATTTATTTTCTACTTCCTATGTTCCAAACACAAAGGCCTCAACCCCTACAGAGACCTAGTTGTCACCAGATTTCTTCCTTCTCTTTGTTTTCTGTAATGCTATCAGACAAGGTCCTTTTATGTTACCAACCTTAATCTTGCCTTTATGTTTTCTGCCAATCCACTTGCTAGTAAGTCCTTGAAATAATGTCTATTTTCATGCCACATCTCACCTTGACAATCTCCTCCCATATTCCTATCTAGCTTCCACTCAGCATCAGTAATGTTGACAATCATTCAAAGTGTGACACCAGGTCTCACTTTGCCCATTTCCTGAAAGCAAGTGATTTTCAGAATTAGGGCCCTGGCTCTTCCCAGCACTTCCAAGCAATGGACCTGCAGAGTATATTGGGTTCCTATGACAGAGAGCACATTTCAAAGCACAGTAAATGTGTGTACCACCTTCACATTCCTGGACACCAGCTTAATTGCTTCCAAAGTTTCCTTCATCCAGAGCTGAATAAAGCATGACTGATTGTACTAGACAACACAGCCCTGTGTGATCCTCTTTTTTTTTCCATAGAAGAATGGATTTCTTTGTATGAGAAATATAACTTCAATATTCTCACTCTATAAAAGCACTATTACTGTCAGTGATAACCTTTCTTTAGCTTTTACAGTTATTAATATGTTGAATGGAAGTCCCGGACTCCGTACATGATTC
>VZRE01002251.1:0-39186 GCA_013396775.1 Cephalopterus ornatus
CTGCATAAGTCAAGGTGTTACAGGTGGATGTGGACTGGCAGGCCGTCAGGGCAGAGATGCCACCTGTAGATGGGCATGAGATTGATGGGTGGACACTATTTCTCAGGTTATCCATGACTATGAGACATGCGCTGCCATTAAACAGGCTAAGAGACTGAAGCCCCTGTGGTATGGTGGACGTTGGAGTAAATACAGGTATGGAGAGGCCTGGCCAGGTTGATTACAGCACACTGCCACAGACCCGCCAAGGTAAGCGCTATGTGCTCACCACGGTGGAAGCCACCACTGGATGGCTGGAGACACATCCGGTGCCCCACGCCACTGCCCGAAATACCATCCTGGGCCTTGAAAAACAAGTCCTGTGGCGACACGGTGCAAACCTCAAGGAGATCTTATCTTCTGATGAACTGGCCATAACTTTGTATCTGTATTTGTATCTACATATTTGTCAATGTGTGTAGTTAGAATAATGCACGTACGTATGTAGTTCAAAGGTTTAATTTGATAGTGTGGTGACATGGGAAAGGAAAAAAGAATTAGGGGTGGATAATGTTATAGGTTTACTTGTTCTAAAAAACCAAGTGGAAATTTTTTTTATTTCCCCTGCATCCTTATGAAAGAGGCATGTTGAACAAGGGAGGGGCATTCCAAACCGATGGTTTTTAGAAGACTGTGGGGGGCAGGTGAGTTGGGTTTTTTCCCCTCTCCTAGGGAAACAGCAGACTTCACTTTTGCTTTAACTCAGGCAAGGTGTGTGTTGGAGAGGCTCTAAGGTCCTTTTGTTCTCGGCCTGGTCATCTGGCTATTTCCCGGCCCTGGCTTGCCTCCGCTTTTCCTGCGCCCTGTTCTGCCCCAGCCCAGATCTGCTCGGATTTCATCGGAGAAGCTTGACCCATCTGCAGAGGAACTTCTTGGGGAAGAGGTTGCCCTTTCCCTCCTTCATTCCTGTGTTTGGCAGCGGTTTGTGCTCATCGACAAAGAGGGGGGAAATCCCAGCCACAGCCAGCCACAGACTGCGTGAGCTTTTGTAAGAAGAACCCCCTTTCTCCCCTTCCCAGTGGAGGGGGAAGATCTCCATTTCGGCTTCTCCCACGCACCAGGGCCCCACATGGAAACAGCCAGAGCACAACAGCGTCCCCTGCCGGCCACCGCCACCACCGAGCAACTGCAGGCTCTGCTCCTCCAGAGATCCAATGGCACCCGCTGCTGGTCCTGATTGGAATTGCGCCAAAGGACAGGAAGTATCGAACTGTTTCCTTTTGGAAGGGGAATTTTGAGTGCAGGATCACTGTTTGGTTGTTTTTATATTCTTTTGTTGTTCTGCCAATACACACATATCCTTTATTAAAGGGTTGTTATTTTTTCTTTCTCCATATTTCCTCAATTGGAGCCTCTTAATTTTGGATTTACAATTGCTTAGAGGGGGGAGTTTGGTCTTCCTCGTAACTCACCCTCCTTAACAAACAAAACACTTCAGTCTCATTGAACTGAGACAATCTACAGTGGTAGGTTGAAAACTTACCCTGTACTGATTGGTATCTTGAAGCTCAAACATCTAAAATATATAATGTTGTGCTCGAATTTCATGTGTTCTGCAGCTGAGGAACATTTTGCACAAAGAGAAGCAGTGACTAAACCCCACCAAGACAAGAAGTGCAAGTAAACTAAAAAATTACCAAACTCCCCCCACAAGTTATAGGGAAAATAAAAAAAATACGAAAGAGAATATAAGAAGTTGAAGACATTTCTTTATGTCATCTCAATTCTGAATCTTTACTGGATATTTAATTACCAGCTTACCTCATGACCACACACAGAACTGGGTACAAACTGAATGGCGAAGAACCTTCTTAATTCTTTTATTTTCAGCCAAAAAAACCCCCAAGCAACCAAAGAAAAATCAAAAATTCAGTAGTTTTTCCTTTATTGCACTCTATAAAACTTCTTGTGATAATCAAGAAGCCAATATACAGTAATAGCTTGATATTCCTTTGAAATTTATAGTTTGACTCTTAAAATAAAATTTGTATAGAAAAGATATCATTTACAACCCATTCAGTAGTAACCAATCATTATGTACTCACAAACAATATTAAATAACTTGTATGCAGCAGTTTCTTTAGAGGGCAGAGGGGAATATTTTCTCCTTAGCAAATATAATATTCCACTGTGAAAGAGCCATTCAAGTCAACTTTGGAGCAAAGTGTGATAAAGACAAATTTCATTGGAGAAGCTCAAGATTCATGTAGTGTCACAGGAATATTTACAACTGTGTCCAGTGCATAGAGTAACAGCAGCATGTGAGGAGTCTATTATCCTAAATTGGCACACCAAAATAATCCACCCAGGAAATGCAGTATTCAGAGGACACCAGTGAGGCACAGGAAAACAACAAGGTGGAGAGTGACCAGGTATGTGAGGAATAAATAGCGGGATTTTGCTCGGGAAGTCAGCAGCTTGGAACAGTAAAGGCTTCGCCCTCGGAGCCACCTCCGGAGGGAAAGGGCTCCTCCTTTCATCTGGGTGGGAAACAAAAAACTCCATATCAATAGTCATGAATATGAATAAGAAGCTCCACTGCAGCTTGGATTTCTGAGGCACTATAAATCCCTGACACAGCAATTGATGCCACAGCACAGGCTATAAAAACATAAATTATTTAAAGGTCAAAAACCCAGCATTATTAAAAGGGGAGAGGAATGACTAACAGGTATTTGTGTATTATGCAGTTACATAGACACAGGAAAGATGCATACTGCATTTTGTGTATGCATATAATTAAATGCAATGCACATTTTATTTAATGGACACGTGTAGTACAAATACGATTGCTCTCATTTTCATTTTGACACAGGCAATATGTCTTATGACAGTTTACACAGCTGCTTGTATTTGACTCACAACTCAAAGAGAAAGAAATTAAAGATGTTTTTTCAGTGAAATGGAGTTTCAGGAGTAGTTTGCTGCTTTGAATGTTGGCCTGCTCAGCCCCTTGATACCAAACACACAGGGTACTTCAGAGTCAGCTTTTCAGAGCCAAGGCACATTAGACAAGTAGCTGCCTTGTGCCACTGCTTACACCTAAAGAGGACACCCCAAAATCAGTGATTACCAGTCACTCAGGAGGGAAATCTGCACTCCAAGAATGAATGACAGTTGAAAACAAGGTATAGGAATGGGAAGACAGAAAAAAGAAAGCAGTAGCATGAAGAGGATCATAAGCCGTGTCATTTCAATCTAGTCTGCAACCAGCAGGATACAACATGCACAACCCTTTTTAAGTAGTTGGTAATTCAGGGCTTTTAAAAGCTTTCATCTCCTTACCTTTCTCACAACAACATGTTCACTAGGATTGATGATTAAGGCTTCCCTCTCCTCCTCAGTTTCCATCTGGACAGTGTATTCAGTGGGTACAGACCTGTAACTGCTCACTTCAAACCTAAAGCAAAATTACAGGGAGACATGGAGTACTGAATTATCTCAAGTACTGAATTCACACAAAAACATTATTTTGCATTCTTACATTACTAAGGGAAGGTCTCCACACAGAGCAGTCAGACTCACTTTATGTTGCCAGGTCTTTTTCAGTCTCTATTTACAATCTATGCTTAAGATGCTTCATTTATTCAGAATAAACACCACAATTACTACCTTACAGAATAGTGATTTTCAGATGATGGTTGTGAGGGACACTTTAAGTAGGCAGATGGATAATGATATCTTAAATCTAACCAGTGGCTCTGCTAAAGCTGTACATGTGATTTTTTTTTTTTTTCTGATTTGGAAAAAAAGAAATACCACTGAGCCCATCAGATGAAATTAAATAAAGAAAAAAAATCCAAAGCTTGTAACACTTTCTTGATCCAGAGCTAAACTTAGCTTTTTTACACAGTTATAAATAGATTTCCATTGCTTCAGGCACTGTGGACTCAAAAGCAGGTTCTATTATCTATTTGTTCTATTTTTTGCTCCCAAATCTAACACCCACAGGAAAACCTATCACTAACCTCTCACTAAAAATAAAAGGCAAACAAATAATCTGACATGGTATTTTACCTGTTACTTGTCTCTTCAGAGAGTCCAAGAGCCTCTTCTGCAGCTTCTCTCCTCCTCTTCTCCTCTGCCAGTGTTTCTGTCAGCTGGGAGAGAGCCTGTTGCACTGACTCATATTGCTGCTCAGTCTCTGCAAGCCTAGGACAAAATGTAACCTGAAATCAGTATTTTATGTACTTAAAGAACTACTTTTTTGCTGTTTCTTTATTAAGAAATCTTCCTTTTTGTGACAGACTTCATTATAATAAGATGCTTCAGCTTTATATTGAAATGAAGAAAGGTACAAAAACAAACCACAGATGGTAAGAATTCAAGGATATGACTTATGATTTATTTAATCCACTGTAAATCCACTTCTTTCCCTTTTCCACACAAATGCCTTAGAGGGATACAAAAGCATTATTTTCACACTCACAACACAGCTGTCAGGAAAACAATATTGCTAATATATGCTCTGAGTCCTGACCTTTTCCTGAGCTCATTTAGCTCCATATTGTCTATCTCAACAATAATCCCAGATCTTTCCCGTGGAGCTCCAGGGGGAACTTCTGCTCTAGTTTCATCCTAGAAAATATTAAGGGAGGGGGGGAAAAAAGGCCAGTCACCATTTTTCTACTTGCTAAAAGTCTTTATTTCAATTAAAGAAGCCATAAGCATCACAAAACAGTGGAACAAATAATTCTTCATGCCATTTAATTTTTTGATTTCCAGAGCTGAAATTTTCCAGGCCTGTTTTCTAACAGAAAGTTGAGGAATGTGGGACCTGAAGGATACAGGTACACCTGTTACCACAGCAATCTCTGAATAATTCTGAGGGGAAATAAATGCATCTACAGCCACATAATAATACAGCACTGAGCACAGTTTCAAAATATTGCAGCTATCCATTTATTTTTAATTTCAGTTCTCCTTGCTTGGGTTCATTCCCATTTATGGAAGAGTGAGGATTGTTTACTCTAAGTATCCATATGTTGTTTTAGAGTATTATATTAACTGATTGTTAATGAATAGCCAAGGCAGTGCAGGAAAGCTTTTTAAAAATGAAAATCTCACAAAGGAATAATGATAGAATCATAAAGCATGGGCTTGTGGGGGGACCTTAAATCATCTCATTTCAACCCTCAAACCTTATAGATGTGTATGAGGGGTTGGCAAAGGGTACCAAAATGCTGAAGTGGTGATATAAATCTCACCTCTGAAAATATTACTCAAACGTCTTGCAAAACTATTCATGAATGATGTGAAATTACCACTAAATTTCCTGATCCATTAATAATTGATCATCCAATTACCTCTGCCAGCTGTGGATCAATTAAAAAATACTCCAAAAAAAATCAGGTATAAACAGCTTCTTTAAATGAAAAGTCAAATTAAACCAACCTCACAACAATAAAGACAGTTATGTTCACCACATAAAAAAGGATAGCAAAAGGACTGGAAGTGAATTTTTGGCATGAAATATGTTAAGCACAGAAGAAAAAAACCCTAAAAGTATTTCCATATATTTGTTTACCGGAACAGAGCTTTGGAAAGATGCCACTTGCATTGACTGATATTCCCTCTCCAGCCTTAAATACCGATTTTGCAGATCAGTGTAATGAAGCTGGTTATCCCTCAGAGTCTGAGAAAGAGTCTTCAGCTGGGCAGACAAGACAGCATTCTCCTCTGCTGACTGCACAACCTGAAAGGAATTCATATTTAAGAAATAAAAAGTAGGAATTAGCTCCTCCAGGAAATTCCTACAGATTTGAGACCTGCTGTTTCAAAATTGCACAAACTTTTTGGCAAGGTCACAGTTTGGTTGAGGTTTAACTAGTTGTTTTATGAGAGGAAATAATGAAATGTCAGCATTGATTTCCCGTATCATCAAAATACCCAAACCAGAAGGTAAAATCTTATTTCTGTCTATAATGAAAAATATTTTGAGTAGAAGTTTAACAGTGACCCATCAATATCTTTACAATGCAGAGTCACATAAACCTCTCAGTCAAGTAAGTCAGAAGAGGCTGACGGAGAGATAATACTGATATTTAATTTGCAATTTCTAGTCTGAGCCAACCGGGTTGTTTGGAAGAATCTGACCTTTAAAGTAAAATTAACTGTCAGTCACTCAAGACACCACTAATTTATCAATATTTCTGTGTGATCCCACCCCAGGTTGACATGAGCTAGTGAGGATCAGAGCTATTGTTCTACATTACCTTGGAATTAATCTGCTGGAAATGCAGGTCCTTCTGGTGGATCTCCTGGAGGCAGCGCTGCAGCTCATTCTGCAGCTGATTTTTCTCAGCCAAGACATGTTTGATTTCCTCTGGTGCATCTCCACTTCCAGCAAGGGAGACAGATTCCAAAGCCTTAAAAAGTATTAGGATATTCAGGATAAATGGTACAGGAGTTCTCTAAATAATACACAACTCCAACACTAAATACACAGAATTTCCTTTGCACAATTTAATTCCCTTCTCACAACTTAATACCACATTTGCAAGAGACTTTAAGTAGAAGATGGGGTCTTCTTAATATATAGTGTTTTCAACCTAAATATTTGCATTAAGAAACAACAAAAAACTACCATGAAAAGGCAACCCAACTTAGTTTTTAATTTGCAAATAGTGTGAAGCACAAAGAAAGGTGGTAAAATAGAAACATATTAACATAAAAGATCTTTCAAAAATTATTGTTACTCAAAAATTATTTTCAAGTTAAGAATGTCTTATATTCATGACCTGGAGAACAGCTATTTTGGAAATATGGATTTGAAGCTGAAAGAGTCCATTTTGAAAAGAAAAACACACCTGATCTTATCACCAGTTTACAGCTTTGGCTTTCTTTAATGCTTTATGAAATCTTTTTACCCACATAATCCTGAAATAAAGATTTTTACCAAATAAAATACTCCATAACCCACAGATATTACTGTTCAGTAGCTCTTATTTGTGATTTTAATCACAGAAAATGAACAGCATATGCAACTTGAACCTGACCAACTAAAAATGTTGGTTTTAATGAAATTAAAAGGAATATTGCTTCCTTCCTTTGGCATAGAAAAGGGAAATAAGAATAGTACTCAAAAAACCACTTTCCTTGAAGCTTTAATGACAGTTTACAAAAGCAGATAGCAATTGCCAGACTGGGTGTCAGCTGCTGCCTTTCTAAGTCCAGGATTTTGTTCCTGGCAGAAGCCAATTCCAGCTGCTTCAGGGCAAGGTCAAGAACACTTCCATTAGGACATCTCCCCTTTCTCCCCCCACTTATGTCCTGCTCTAATCTCAGGAACTGGACACTGATTCAGGCTCTGAAGAATGAATTTCATTAGATCTTTAAAATTTCTTTGCATCAACTATACGAATTGTGAAATTTGTTGTCAGTGTGAACTACCAACCTCTTGATCCTCTTAAAAGCATGTCTCTAAAAATAGGTTGCAGACATAATCAATCTGAAAAAAAATCCATTTAATTTTTTTTAACTTCTTCCTGTTATATTCTGGATTTAACTAACCTAAGGTAACACTTGCCAGATTACTATCATGTGCTGCATATTTCTCTTCTGAGGCTGCAAATTCAACACAATAAACTGCTAAATTCCATTCTACATTCCTGCTGCATTCCATTTCTTTACCTTGACTGGATAATTGCTGCCACCAGGGACTGATTTCTTAACAATCATGTCTTGTTGCAGCTTCTGTAGCTCTGCAATCTGTCGGTCTTTCTCAGCAACTGTGATCTGACATTGATTTCTCAGTGCCTGGGACTCAGAGAGGAGGAGGTTTTTTTCCATTCTGAATATAAAATATTGTACGTTAAAGAATTTTACACTACATACAAATTAATGAAAAGGATAAAGCTGTACTTACTGTTATTTCTGTAACAAATAATGGTAATTTTTGAAGAGTAATATGCATATATATATATGTTTATGCTGTTCACTGGTTAAGTCTACAAGTTAATATGAGGTTTGAGTATTTCATCATTTGCTCACATTTACAGAGAAATATGGGGTTGGCCTTTTGATCTACACCTTCTCCCCCAAAAACTTCTAGTGTAACATAAATACTACCTTACAGAGACTTTATAATTAGAGATCTAGAAATTGCACTATGGACCATAAAATGCAGTGAGGCACCAGGATACTGCCTATGGCCTCAAATTCAAACAGAATTGTTGTTATTCTACACCAAGCATTGAAACAAGACTCTTTAACTGTAGTTACAAATAGCCAAGTCACCAACAGAACAGAAATCATTCAAGTAAGACTGTTTGAAACTTTACATAAATCAAGAGACATAAAGACACAAGGAAAACTGTGCACAAAGAAAATCCTGTGAAAGTTGATGTCACACATTACAAGTATTCTTATCCTGCTTCCTGCTAGTTCTGGGTGTCAGTTTTATGTTGGGTTGTGAAGTCAGTGATGAATTCTAAACAAGAATCACACGTACTATTTAAATTTAAAATTCATACCTTAATCCAGCCAGCTCATTCTGGTATGATGCGATCTCTTTCTCAGTTTCTGCCTGGAAGGCTTTTGTCTGATGCAGTGCCTTCTCCAAATCATCAACCTTGGTCTTCAGTTTTGATATTTCCACAGCTGCAAGGTTGGCTCCTTCCTTGGCCTACATTTAATAAACATCATTAGTGAACTGGAGTGAAAACTCTATGGATGAAGTTTGATTATAGAATATTGGTTTTCCCCATTTGCTCCATTTAACAGGATAATTAACCCCCAAAACTGTAAACAAACCTTCTTTAGTCACACAGTGCTATCACACACAGCACTCACACAACCTACAAAGTTAAACTTCCGAATCCACAATGTCTCAAAGCACTCCCTGCACAAAGAATAAAACTACAAAGTGATGTGGCTATTTAAAACTTATCAAAGCATTACGCTATTGCTCTGAGGCACATCCAAATTACTTTGACAGTAATTTCTCCCATTGATGCTGTTACAATCAATGGGAAATGGGGCTGTGCCCTGTCTGATTTCAGAAGTTACCTTCTGATTGCTGAGCTCCTGGAGCAATTTGTCTCGGTCATCCTGGAGACTGGCCATAGCCTTGGAAAATGCTTCAATCTGCTGGACATAATTCCCACACTCAGCTGAGAGCCTGCTCACTTCCATGTCCCGACTGACTAAAGTCCTACAGAGACTTCCAACTTCATCAGCAATCTGAGCAAGTGTAACTTTATCTGCAGCATCAAAGACACCCCGACACAGAAGAGGATTTTCTTTGAGGATATTGATAAGATGTAATTTAAACCCCTCCAACTCAGCTTCAAGTTCATCTCCTCTCCTTTTTTCAGTCTTGAGCTCAGCTGTGTATTTGCTCTGAAGTGCCTTCAAGTCCTCTAGGACCTGATCTCTGTCATTCTGCAGAGCAGTCATTGCCTTCCCAAAGGCCTCATTTTGGGACCTCAGCTCACTATTTTGAGACTGAACTTCCAGCAGCATCTTCTCTGCAAAGGCATCAGGTTTATCTCCAGATTGAGGTGTCAAAAGAGTCCTGTTGTATTCCTCACCTACATTTCCGCCTCTGGATTTCTGGAGTTCTTGAACCTTTTTCTGAACATTTTCTCCATACTGTCCACTTGATTCTTTTTTCTGAACACTATCAACACTTAGTAGTTTCTCTCCAGATTCAGAAACAAGTTTCTCTTTGTTTAAGGAGGCAATCAGAGATTCTAAATCACTTACTTTAGATGCCAACTTTTTATTTTCATGTTCCAAAGACACAGCAGTCCCCTTCTGCAGCTCACTGGAAAGCTGCATTTCTTTTATTTGCTTTTGAAGATTGTATTTTTCATGCTCAAGGCTTTTGATACAATCCAATTTCTGCTTCAGTAAGTCTTTCAGCTGATGGTCTTTCAGAGACAAAACCTGGTTAAGATCATCCCTATACTTGATGAGCTGTGCGCTCAGCATTGCATTTTCAGAATGCAGATCATCTATTTGATTGAGGAGTATCCTTAATTCCTGCTTCAGAGCATTATTCTCACTTGCATTGCCAACTATAAGCCTGTCCTTCTGATTTAAGACATCCTGGTAAAGATGCTCCAGCTCTTTGTATTTGGTAAAAAGCTCATCCCGATCATTCTGAAGAGATGACATTGATTTTTTAAAGGCATCTATTTCACTGGCAATGGCAGCCTTCTCTTGCTCTGCTTTTTCTGCTTTCACCTGGAGATTTCTCAGCTCATTTTCCATCCTCTGACAGGATTCCTCAGCTTGTTGTCTGTCCATCTGCAAAGACCTTAGCTGAAGTTCATACTCTTTGATTTGATTTCTGTGTTGAGTTTGTACCTGAACCAGATAGTCTGAAATTTCATCACCTTTTGAGGAAATGAGTAAGGAAATTTCTTTGTCTTTATTATTTAGCATGACCTTCATTTGCTCAGAAATGGTAATCTGCTTTTGCAACTCAGCATTCACCTTTTCCTTCTCTGCTAGAAGCTCTTGCAATTCCTGCTCCTGTCTCGTAAAATTACTTTCCAGAGCTTTTATCTCTCTTCCTGTACTTTTACTATTCTCTATGAGATGATTAAGGGAATTATTTTCTTTAAGGAGTGCTTGCAAAGCTTCTTCTTTGGACTGAAGAACGCTCTCCAACTCTTGCTGTCTGTTAAAAAAAAAGGTGTTTTCTTCCTTTATCTTGCAGAGCTCTTCATAGCGCTGCATATCAACAGATTTCTGCCTCAAGTACAGTTCATCCTTTGTTTCCTCTACTACAGAATATTTGATATTCAGTTCTTGAATTTGAGTAATTTTATCTTTCAATTCATCCTGTAAGGCCACTATTCTTTTATTACTGTCTTCTATCTGTCTCTCCTTATTCTGGATGGCCTCTTTGAACTGCAGTTCCCAGGTTTTCATCTCAGTGATGACCCTGTCCCTGTCATCCTGAAGAGAGGACATACACTTTGTAAAAGCAGCTAATCGTGCCAAGGCTGCGTTCAAATCCACCTGGAGTTGCTTGTTTTGAGAGTCCTTAGTGCTGATTTCCTCTTGCAAACCCTGGATCTCACTAACTGCCCGATCCTTTTCTCTCTCAAGGGCACTGTGCCGTTCTTCTAGGTTTGAAAACTCCCTTTTGTGAAGCAATTTTAATTGCTGAAGATGAAATTCCAATTCTCTCTCATATTGTCTCTTTTGGAGTTGCAGTTCTTCTTCTTTCTTCCTAAGTTCTTTTCTCCAGTTTACATTTTCATCTTTGAGCCTGTCCGCCTCATTCTTTGACTGATCCAACAAGTCCATCTGTGCCGAAAGCTTCCCCTTGAGATGATGGATTTCTTCATTTGTTTTCACCAGCTTTTCTGATGCATTACTCAAGTCCTTTTCCAATTTTTCACTTTTTGACTGTGACAGTTTCACAGATCTTTCCAAGTCCAGGATCAGCTCCTGAAACTTTATGGAATCCTTCTGCAAATGGTTGATCTCCTGCTGTTTCTCTTTTAAGAGTTCTTGCAATTCTTTTGTTTTGTTTTTACTTCCATTGTTATCCCTCTGAGCACTTTTCACCTTCTCCTCAAACATCTTTACAAGATGGAGCTGCTGCTCTTCCTTTTCTTTAACCACATGACATTTTTCTGCCTTTAATTCTTCCAGCTGCTGTAACAGCAAGTTATTCTGTACCTGTGCTGATTTCATTCTATCAGTAAGATGATCAACTTTTTTAACATGATTAAGCAACTCTGTCTCGAGAAATTCTCTCTCATTCTTTACTTTGTAAGAACTTTCTTGTACACTTTCTAATTCTTCCTGTAACAGACATTTATCATCCTCTAAAATCCTGACTTTTTCATTTAGACTAACAATTGCTTGTGTAAGGCTTTTACACTCCATGTCCAGCTTTGTTAGACAATGATTTTTATGAGCCAAAGATTTTTCAGTTTCTTGGGCTTTTTCTGAAATTAATTTTCTTTCCTGTTCTAGGACAAGCATGTCTTGCTCTTTTTCAGAGAGTTTATCCTTTAACACATTAATGTCCTTTAACAGTGATTCATTCTCACACAATGCATCACTGATTTTAGATTGTGTATCGTTTTGGTACACCTCCATTTGAACCTGCAGCTCTCCCAGGGCTGCTTTAGTTACAGTGATGTTATTATGAAGGGCATCATTTTCATTCTGAATTTTCTCTAAGGCCTGCTTTAAGTTTTCAGAAGTTTGTTTCAGCTGCTCATTTTCCTCCATCAGCTGGTGGTTCTGCTCAGTGAACTCACGAAGGCGATCCTGGTGTTCTTGCATCCTTGTCTCCTGCTCACGGATCTGCCTTTCTGCTTTGCTTTGCAATTCATCAACTTCCATTTTCTTGGATTCGCTGAGTTGTTTCAGTTGACTCTTAATAACCTCGTTTTCATCCATGAGATTTTGTAAATGCTTCCCCAGAGCCTCCTTCTCAGATTCTCCTTCTCTGAGTCTTTGAACAGCCTCCTGCTTCTCTTTCCTACTGAGATCAATAACTTGCCTCATCTCTGCCACTTTACTACTGATATTCTCATAGGCCTGAAGAAGCGATTCATACTCCTGCTTTAATTCACTATGTTTAGCCTTCCAGCCTGTCAATTCAACTGTCTGAGAATCTTTTAAGGTATTTAGCTGGAAAGAAAAGGCCTCTTTTTCCTGAACTATAGACTCCATGGTGGATTTCAGACTTTCACATGCCGCGCTGAGGTTCTCGTTTTCCGTCAGGAGCCTCGCGTTTTCAGAGACAAGGCTCTCCTCTCCAGCCAAGGGGGCAACAGTACTTGAACTTTGCTTTTCTCTGCCAAGCTCTAACAAGTGTTCCAGCATCCCTGCCTTGTTCACCAGCTCTTCTTTTTCCAACGTCAGCTGATCAAGCTGTTCTTTTAGACATTTATTTTCTCTCAGGGCTTCTTTCCGCGATATTAAAGCCGCCTGTAGTTTCCTCTGAAGGCGCTCTTTGGATTTATCTTCTGTTACAGTTCTTTGCTCTTGGGGTTTAGAATCACTTATATTTGTGTGTTTTCCCAGCGGCTCTTCCATCATTTGCATTTGTTTGTGCATTTCACATTCTGTTGCTTCTCTCAGCTTAGTTTTCCCAGAGTAATCAGTCTCTGATAGTTGAAAACTGATGTCTTTACCTTCTAACTTCCCCCCAGGGGAATTCCTTTCTGAACCAACCCCTCCCAACTCCTTTTCAGTATAATTTTCTTCCTTAAGCTCTTCGCCAGACACCACAGGTCTACTCATCTCAGCCTTCCCACGCAGCAGACACAGCTCTTGCATGAGATTTTTGTTTTCTTCGCTGAAACGTCCTACCTCCTTTTTCATATTCATGAGTTCCAAATTGGACTTTTCTAAGCAGCTGAGAAGTTCCTCTTTTTCATTCTTCATTTCTTCCAGTGCTGTTTTGTAACTCTGAGCTTCTTCTTGGCCCTCCTTTATAGCTTTGCTTAATAATTCCTTTTCCAAATCAAGTTTACCTTTGAAATCCACAAGTGAACACCTCAATGCTTCTATTTCCTCATTCTTTTCTGCGACCTCCTTCTCAGCTTCAATTCTTGACCTCTGCAGTTCCTCCTGGCTCAGCTTGTAATCCTCACCTTTTTTAATAAGTGTTTCTTTCTCATTGTTCACATGTTCAAGCACTGTCTTAAGACCTACAATTTCAGCCTCATACACTTTCAGCTTTCTCTGTAGCTGCTTTATGTCCTCCAACAAGCTGCCCTGACAATGCTCCTGCTGACTCAAAGACATTAAGTTGACTTTTTCTTCTCTTTCATCACCAAATTCCAGCAATATTTTTCTCAGCTCTTTCCTTAACATTGCTGTTTCCTCCTCAAGCTTTGCATAATCACTTCTTAGCTCTTTTAATTCAGCGTCGTCACTTGCCACTGAATGTTCTTGTTTGAGATGCTCAAGGTGGGTTTTTTGTTCCTCAAAATCTGCTGCAAGTTTCCTGTGTTCTTCCCTTTCTTGGTGAAATTTTTTCATATCTTCTTTCATGACCAAAAGCTGCCTCTGCAAAGCTTCTTTTTCTTTTTTTAATTGATTCATGACATCAGTGTCATTGCTGGGGTCCAGACACTCCTTCCTGTCCCCAGCACTTAAACCAGGTTCTTCTAAACTAGAATTCTTTGATGATTCTTCCTTCTTTTTCAGTTCAGACTTCACCTTTTCAAGAGCTAAGAGCAGCTGAGAATGTTCCTTTTCATATGCACTTGCTTTTTCATCAAGCATAGACTGCATGTGAGCAAGCCTGCAGTCCTTTTCCTCTAAAGATTTTAGGTTCTGCTCACAAACATTTTGTTTTTCAGCAATGACATCATTTAGTTCTGTGATATTATGCTGAAGTTCCTCTAAATAAGAAGCTTTTGAAGATAAAATTTCAGTCAAATCACTTATTTGGGCATCTTTTTGTAGAAGTTGTTGCTTCAAAGTGCCAAGGTGAGACTCAAAATCATTATTTTGTCCTTCAATTAGTTTCAATTTGTCTGTTAACTCATTAACTTTCTTCGACAGCTCCTCTCCTTTTTTTTGCTCTTTTTCTAGTTCTTCCTGTCCACTCTTTTCTAGTTTTCCAACTTTTTGCATTAGATCTCTTCTTACTATCAACGCTGCTTGAAGTTTCTTTTTCAGGTTCTCTTTTTCCTTGCCCATTTTCTCAAGATTAAACTGCATCTCCTCTTTTTTACTCATTAAATCCTTAAACTCTGCTTCTCTACTGTTTAACATAACCTGATTATGGTCCAGTTCTTTCCTGCAAACCTCAAGTTCCTGCAACACTTGGTTTAGCTCTGCCACAGAACTCTTATGAACAGCTTCGAGGTCTTGCAGTTTGGCATTTAATGCATTTTTCTCTTCAGAGAAATTCAGCATTTCATTAGACAATGATTCCATGACCTGAGAAACAGAACTGTCTTTTTCCTTCAGTTGCTGGCTCAGACTAGAAATTAAATCCTTCTGCTGATTTACCTGGGAAGTTAAGTTTTTGATAAGTTGATCTTTTTCCCCCTTTTCTTCAAGGAGACTTGCTACTCTTTTACCTTCAACCTGCAGCTTTTCTTGACTGGCTCTTATTATTTCTTCTGATTTATTTATCTTGTCTTGCAGAAATTCAACCTGCTTATTTATTTCTGCAAAGGACTCTTCCCTTTCTTGCAAGAGACGCTGTTGTTCATGTAATGTTTCCTTGAGTGTGAGCATTTCTTTGGACAGACATTCCATTTGGGATGTGTATTTCCCCTTCATCTTTTCCATGTCGTTCTGCAGCACTTCCTTCTGCTTCTGAAGTGACTTCATACTTTTTAATTCCTCTTTCATGGTATCTATTTCTTTCTGTTTTTCTAAAAGCAGGAGTTGCAGTTGCTCTCCTTCTGTTTCTTTGCTCAGAATAGAATTTATCAGAGCAGAGAATTTTTCCAGCTGAGTTTTACTATCAGTTGGCTTCAGTTCAGAATCTGAAGTCTGTGCCTTTTTTTCTGTACATAAAAGCCTACTACTAAGTAATGGAGACAAGCTTTGAACTAATTTCTCTTTTATGAGATCCAGTTCTTGCTGCAAAGACTGGATTTTGCTATCCTTTGATTTCATTTCACTTTCTAAACTGCTCAATTGCTCAGTAAGATTATTATTCTGCAAATTTGCCCTATCATGTTCTGTCACCCATTTGTCCTCTGACTCAAGCAGACTTTGTTCTAGAGTTTCACATTTAAGTTCTAATTTAGAAAGTTCTTCACCCTTCACACTAACCTGCATCTGTAACTTCTCTGTTTCCGTCTTCATCTGCAGTTTGACAGCATCAATCTGCATTCTTGAATAATTCTCACTGGTTTCAAGTTTTTCATGGATTTCCTGGAGCTCTTCCAATTTCTTTTGCAGATCACTCTGAGATGCCCCAAGCTGTGTGTTTTCAGCCATCAGTTTACCAACATCTTCTTGTAACAGATTTTTTTCTTTCTCTAAAGACTCCACCTGGGACTGGAGACTGTTTATTAAAAGCACATTGTCATGGCAGTCTTGAGATGATTTAGACTTGAGGTTGTCCAACTCTAACCTCAAACATTCCAAGTTCTCTGCCTGCTCAGTGCACTTCACACGCAGAGACTCCACAGCCAATTCTTTCTGCTGCAGTTCTTGTTCCTGGGTGTTTATTAGGTCTAGTGCTTTTTGGTGCTCATTTTTGAGAGAGTCAAGTTCAACAGTCAATGAATCAATTTTTTTCTGATTAATATCAAGCCTCTCATTCTTTTCCTGAAATTCCTCAGTGAGGTTTTTCATGGCTGTTGCATTTTTTTCTAATTTTTCTCTGAGAACCTCAATCTCACTGGAAAGAACATTAACGTTGCTCTCTGCCAACTGCAGGCTAGCATCTTTTTCCTTTAAGGAATTAAGGAGTCCAGCAATAACTTCTTGTTTTTTCCCAAGAGCCACGTTCAACTCAGTTCTCAGTTTATTCTGTCCTTCAATGTTCTCGTGAAGAGATAAAAAGGCATTTTCTTTCTCATGGAGTAGTTCTTTAGATTTTTGTAGTTCCTGTGTTAGTTCACGCACCTGATTTTGGAGCTGAGAAATTAAATTTGTTTTCTCTTCATCTTTCTTTGCTTTCTCCTCCAGGGTTTTGAGGAGACTTTCATTTTCTGTAAGAGAGGATTTCTTTTCTGATAAGGACTGGTCCATCTCAATTATTACATTCTTCTGCTGCTGTATTTCTTTTTGGAAATTCAGTCTCACTTCCTCCAGCTCCACTACCTGTTTCTTTAAGACATCACATTCAGTCTCTTTCTCTTGAAGCTGCACCTTTAAATTCTCACTGAATATTGAAATATTGTTGATGGCTGATTCTTTTTCTGAAACAAGTACTTTTAACTGTTCTGTTTCAGAGGCTAAAAGCTGTAACTGTTTCTCCTGCAAAACAGAAGACTCCTGTACCTCAGAAAACTGTGCTTTTAAACTGATACATTCATCTACTTTTTGCTTTAAAGATGCATCTTTCTGTGCAATTGAATCATTCAACTGGGATGACTGTTCTGTCAGGTTTTTAAGCCGACTCTGAAGGTCAGAAATAACCTCCATATTCTCAGACAGTTGAACCCTAAGTACATCAGACTCTTCAGATTTATCTTTTAATAACTTTAATTCTTGGGCTTGCCTCTTAAATTCATTTTCCTTTTCCTGCACTGTTTTTCTGAGCTGGCTGGTTTCAAAACCCAGGGCTTGTATTTGGTTTTGTAGATCTGAAATGATTTGCACGTATTGCCCTTCTCCTGCCACTTTACTGTCTTTCATTTGCTGAATCAAAGCTTCCTTTTCAGAAAGGAGAGTTTCTTTTTCTTCAAAGGCCATTTTTAAGTTTTCTTTCTCAATCAACAGGCCATCAATTTGGTCCTTGAGAGCTAAAATGTTATGACTCTGTTGGGACAAGTGTGAAGTTAAAGCAGCTACTTCCTCTGACTTTTTCATTGCTGTGACATTAACTGTTTCAATGTCTGCTTTCAATTTTTCATTTTCTAGAGCTGCTGTTTGTGCTTGGTGCTTTGCTGAAGTAATTTCAGACTGAAGGAATTCACATTCATGTGATTTCTCATTTAATAAGATTGAAAGGTCCTCTTTTTCATGCCTAAGCACCTCCACTTCTTTGCCTAATAGCTGTAGCTGATTATTTAACACTGTATTTTCCTCCACTTTTTCAGAAACTTGCCTCTGAAACTTCTCAAGTTCTGAACCCTGACTTTTCACAGCCAGGTCTCTTTCCTCTACCAACTGAGACAGATTTGTCTTTTCATCTTTAAGATTTTTAATTTCACCCTGCAACTCTACAACACAAACCTTAGATTCTTCCATTTCCTTACACAACAAATCATTTTGAAGGTTTTTCTCTTCTAGAGACCTGTTTGCAGTTTCCAAATCCAAAGTTATGCTTTGAATTTGTTTCTGCAGGAGTAAATTCTTCTCCTTACTTTGGCTGAGCTCTTGGATTAGGCCACTGCATTCAGATAATTTATTATTTAACATTTCTCCTTTCTTTATTTCTTCACCTCTAATATCCTGCAGCTGAATGAGCAGTGATTGCACTTGTTCATGCAACTGTTGGGTCTGGTCCTTGCTTTCAGACAAGTGCTCAGCCAGCACATCACATTCCTTTGTTTTCTCCCGCAGCTGTTCCATAACTGAACTTTCCTTTTGCTCAGCAGCTGCTGAAAGTTGTTCAATCTCTTTTGCCAGAGTGTTTTTATCACAATTTAGTGCTGAGAGTGTTTTTTCGTACTCAGCAGTGCTAACAGACAACTTGTTCTCTATTTCTGCCACAGCCTGGATTTTCTTTAATAATTCACACTCTTTTACATCCAGGAGTTTGGACAAATTCTCATTTTCTCTGATGAGCTGCTCCTTCTCTTTTTCCATGGTATCTATACTTTTTTTCAGGTGTTCATTTGCTTTCATTTGCTCTGCCAATTTTCCTTGTTTCCCTTCAAGATCTGCCTGTAATTGGTTATTAGCTGAAGTTTTCTCCTGTGTCTCTATTTCCAGTTTGTTAATTTGTTTATGTATTTCATTTAATTGGTTATTAAGTTCTTTGCAATACATCTCTTTGGCTTTCAGATCTCCAGTTAATTTAAGTTTAGTCTCTTCATTTTGCTGCTCCAAAACCCCAAGTTTCTGCTCCAAGGAAATAACAAGCTCTTGTTTCTCTTGCAATTCTTTTTTTACTGTTTCCTGATGTTCAGTATGTTCTACAAGTTTCCTGGATAACTCAGACAACTCTTTATCTTTTTTAGCATTTTCCAAAACCAGTTTGTTGTATGAATCTTTAATTGATTTTAACTCATTTTCAAGTGTCTCTGCTTTACTCTCCTTTTCTTTAAGCAAATTATTCCATTTTTCCTTCAGAGCATCATTTTCCTCAAGCTGAGATTTCAAATACTCAGTTTCTTTTCTTTGTTTATCCTCAGTTTCTTGTAGTTTTTCAGATGATTTACTAATCTGTTCTTTCAGCAGAGTAATTTGTGACTCACACTCTGCAAGTTTGTTATTGTAAGTGACACTGTTGGCCTTGATTTCAGCTCGGAGATCCTTAATTGTCATGCTGTTCTCAGTGCCTTGTCTTATTAATTCCTCATTCTCTTTGGCTTTAGCCTCATTCTCAGCTCTAACTCTCTCCAGCTCTTGTCTCATTATGTTACTCTGCTCAGAAAGGACAGAGATCTTCACACTTGCATCTCTCACATCAGCTGTTTGTACTTCCTTCAGTAAATGAGTTTCCCTCTCGGCCTTTGACAAAGCCTCTTCCATCCCTCGCATTTCCTCCTCTTTGCATTGCACTTGGTGCTTCAGCATCATAACCTGCTCAGAATATTCTGTCATGTTCACAGACAGGACACACATCTCCCTGTCTTTTTCTGCCAGTGCCTCTTTAAGATTATCAATTTCTCTTTCACATTTTTGGAGATCCTGAATGAGCTGAGACCTTTCCTCTAAATGGCTCGAATTCAGTTTGTCAAGCTCTTCATTGGTCTGGTCCAGATCCAGCTGCATCGACTCCACCACACTGTCTTGTTTCAAGGTCTAAACATCAAGAAAGTAATGTTACAAGAATATTTCAAACATGTTAAAGGAGCAATAGAAGTTACACTATGCGCGTAGATCAAGTACTTAACAACCTGGACCCAACTGCAACATCACAAGGTAAGCACATTATTCTTTAAATTGTTTTTGCATACAGAAGGTTCAGTGTACAAAATTTAAAGCACCTAATGCTGTTACTTTTGCTGACATTTAAGTAGGCCATGACAAAAAAAAAATACAACATTTCTTCTCTTACTTTATTTTTAGGAGTTACCTTTTCCTTCAGTGTAGCAACTTTTTCTGTGAGATCACTGATGACTGTTTTCTGCTCAGTGTTCTCCACTTCATACACACTGCATTTCCTTAAGGCTTCATTCAGCTTAGCATCAAAAAGAAAAATTCATGTGATAGAAATAAACAGAATTATATTAAAATTCTGATGTCACCAGTTATAATATCGAGTTTACACAACAGAAAAAATTATACTTTGAGTTAATAAACCAGGATAACTTATCACCCCAATAAAATGTAAATACTTTCATGCAAAGCTGTGCTGGGTCTAAGAAATCCTTACACCACACTTGAAGCAAAGCATTTAAAAGAACAAAACAGCAAAAACACAGCAGAACCTTCAGACTGAGAAAACAAAGTAAGTTATGGCTAAAGCTCATGAGTTCTAATAAATGAAATGCTAATAAATTTAACTTACTTTTTGCTCAGTATGCACAAACTTTTCACCAAGGTCTTTGTTGAGAAGATCCTTTTCTTGAAGCAGTTTCCTCAAAACTTCAATTTGCTCCAGCTTTTCTGTTGTGCTCAACAGTCTTTGTTCTTTTTCTCCAAGTGAATTCTCAAGGAAACTATTTCTGTCACTTAATCTAAGAAGAAAATATTTTAGGCATTTTGAAAACAAAGCTTAAAGTTTTTTAGACTTACTAGCCTCAAACTGTTTTCCTGAGAGTAATTATTTTTATACTTTCCATTTAAACTTCCAAGTGCAAAAATATTATGACTGAAAACAACTTGCAAGTACAAAAATAACATCACTGCAAACAGAAACATGAATCAAGCAACTCTTTTTCAAGTGTTTTAAGAGATTATACTCCTCATTATAAGTTTAAAAGCAAGCTAATCATGCTTGGAGTTGTAAAGAACCTTCTTTTTACCCTTTAAGCTGCTCATTCAAGCCAGAGATGAGAATTTGATGCTTCTCCACATCTCGCATTTGTTGGTTGCGTAATTGGGTGAGTTGAGTTTGCAAACGTTCGTTTTCATTCTGCAACAAAACAATAATGAAGATTATTCATAATGAAGAGAAAATTAATATCCACACAGCTTTTCTGGTCTTTTCAACACAGTACAAATCTCCTACTCTAGTCAGATCCACTGCACCAATTCAAAAATAAAACCACAAAAAAAAAAGTTGAAAAAAAAAATTGTTCAACAGCAACCAAAAAAACCAAAAGCAAAACACATCCAGAATCAACAGCAAATAGGACAAACATGGCAAACTTGTCACCAGTCATGAAAATAAGGCGGCATTTTGGAGGAGGCAGAACACACCTGTACAGCCCTCAATAGCTGCCCTTCTTCCTCTACACCAAACGTTACCTGTATTGAAAGGCTTGGTTACAAGATTCTCAAGTAATAATTAACACAAGCTTGTCTTTCACCTTAAAATCATTATTTTTTTAATGTATGTACACTCTATATATGTACTCATAAAGAACTATGAGTAATGCACCATGACTTGGAGTCAAAGATCAGTTGTGTCATTTAATGAAAATAAAGTTCACAAATTATCATTGTAATTTGCCACTCAGGCAATATTAAGTTTTGCTTTGAAAAGAACTTTACTCTGTGGGGTCTTCACTGAATAATTTTACAATATAAATATATGTCTAATATTGGAAATTTAGATTGCATATATATATAAATTTTAAATTATTATTTTTCTATACAGCTTCTTTTCTATAAATGTGCAAATATATATATATATAAAAATACTAAATACACACTCACGGAAAAGAAACTTGAGGGATACAAGAAGAGGGAGTAACAAAATCTAATTCTGGACCTTCTGACAAAGGCCTCCACAAAGAATAATGAAAATTATGTTGTCTTTTCCTGTGTTTCTACAACAAATAAAAAAGCATAATCCTAAATATGTTTCTCCATGAGCTGAACAGAAGCAACAGACTTCAATTTCAGATCATAATATAGTAAGTGTACACTCTCTACCAACATAATTATGAGCATAAATTAGGCTTTAACCATTTTTGTTAGCTGTAAATTGATGTTTTTGTCATACTGTAGGCTATGATTGTAAGAACATAAACTGAGAGTAAAATGATTCTCTTGAATCATCAGGTTTACACAACTCAAAGCTTACCTGAAGAGCCTCCATTCTACCTTGAAGCTGAAATCTGTCTTCCAAATCCTGACAACGCTCTTCCAGAAAGAGAATTTGTTCCTGCAGTTGATTCCTTTCCAATTCCAACTCTTCAACCACACTCCGTAAACCTACTCAAGTCAAAGGAGAAAAATTATTTCAAGAGAAGTCAACTAAAATTCCTGAAGTCTAGAAATGGTTTCAGCTTTTTGTTCATGATTCTCACCAGTGCTGGGCCACACTCAGATCTCACTCATTTCTAGTGGAAATGCCTGAGGCCCTGCATTCCCAAAATTTAGTTGGCAAAAGTACCCTTAACTGTTGAAAAACCAAAATAGAGTTGCAGAGCTCAAGAACTCAGACAACTTGGAAGGAATATTCTTGTTATATTGAGACACAGCTATTGTGGTTCAATTGGTAAGGTGGCTCATGTTACTTTAACCGAAAGTTAATCAGGAACTCATCAGATCTTAAGTAATTATTTATAAACGGGTGTCCATCAAAATTTGCTAATGAACCTATTCCATCTTAAAAATGAGATGCATTTGCAATCTTTACCACTGACATAAAAACATCAGCATTAAAAATCAAGAATTGTGGTTTTGGATGAAAAGCAAACAGCAATGGGATGCAATTCTAGTTTGCAACATAACTGTGATATAAACTGGGAACACATTCACAGGAACAAGACTCATAACTTAAAAAAACCAGGATCTTGCCACAGAGGATATTTGATGGGCAGAAGGCTCATCGAATCCCAGTGTCCAGCCAGATCCATACACTACTTCTGAAGCAGAACTAGGCAGTTCATCCAGCACGCACATGCTTTGAAATGAAACAGGAGAAAACACAAGCCAAAAAAATTCAACAAAGATTAGAATACACCACAAATGGGCTGTTAGTTGAATTTGAAAACAAAAGTGGACACAAAATACAGATGCTGTGTGCATGCTTTAATAAACTGTCTAGTCGCTGTCACACCTGCATTAGGTGAAGGGTACTCTGGCCACCAACCTCCCATGTTCTCTCCTTCAGCTGAGTCAGTGCTGTCCAAGGTGACATTCAGCTCCTGAAAGCATTGTTTGCCATCGAAGTTGTATTCTTCCTACACACAAAACATGAGAATGAAGTTGAATTTAAAGGAGAAAGGCAGCAAGGGTAAAATAGTTCTGTTACTGTTCTGTTAAAAGCATAGTTTCAATTAAAAGGCCTAAAACTCAGCAAGTGATTCAGGTACCTAAATACAAATATAGGAGATTACTGTGGATATTGGAGTATCTTGCCCAGCTTCCAGCTATTATTTCCAGAAAATCCAAGTCTCCCACAGTTTTTTTAAGGTATCTGCCAGCTTTTAAAAACACCCTCAGGCATCTGAGAGGGCAATGGATAACTATGCTTGGATACCTTAATTGGTCCCCTGATTTCTAAAGATATTATAGTTAACTAATTATAAAATTATTCTTCCAATATGTTGATGTGACAATGACATCCTAATTGTTACAAAAGTGACCATTTTTGTGCAAGTTACAGCACCAACTTCCTAGAAATCCACCTAAATGAAGTGACAGGTACTAATTATTCAATAGAGCTCCACCAACACATTTGTACAGATTGTATCTAAACCAAAAAAGCCTTTGATGTTTTGAAGTCTAAAGAGCCACATAAATAACATCATCCCCCGTATTTTTATGAACATAGAAGTAAAAATACAGTTACTTCTTTCACCCACCTGAAGCTTCCTGCTGGTCTGGTTGCCTTTCCTCCTGGGTTGCTGCAGCCTGCCCATTCCTTGAGCTGTGGCCAGTTCCTCCTCCAGCTCCTGCTGCCCTGAGACTATGGCTGGATTGGAGCAGCCAGGAAAGAACCAGTCATCCTCAATCAGTTTTGTGCCACAGGAAAGCATTTACATTTATATCAGACACTACTACATGAAGAGAGACCAGGGACAGGGTGAAGTCCCTACGAATGACTGACAGGAACAACATTAAAGATTAAAATCCACTGCGTTCACCTTGTGATTTCCCTCCAACATTGCTAGGTAGAACATGAAGTCTCAGTATCTCACTAAGAAGAAGCAAACTGAAGTCTAACTTCACTTCTTCACCAGCTCTAAATGAAGACTTTACACAGGAGAGTGGAAAGGGTGAAGTTATACCAATACACAAAAAAAAATATGAAAATGCCAAATTCCACCTCAATTCAATTTACCAGGTTAAAATATATTTGTGTGACAAAAAACACAGTTTTTTCAGCTGGTGACTTCATTATCTGAACAATCACATTAAACTTTTATAGAAATGACAACTTTGATTTTAGTATGAGCTATAAAGCCAGGTAATTTGAGGGAGTCACAAGCACGTGTTACACTGTGAACTGGTATCAAACCACCTTGTCACAAATTAGTAACATCACTCTTTTTAAGACAAATACAGAATCACTAGTAAATAAACACACTGAATAAACTGAGAATATGAAAGCTTAGGTATGCATCCCGTTCATTGTTAGAAATGATTTGTCATTTAAAGGACATTCCCATCTGTTTTGTGACACAACAAAACATATTCGGGGCAATAGGTTAGGAAATGGACGTTTCATGCAAAGCAGACAAAACACAACAGCCAGGGAAAAGAAGGGAAAGTAAAGATGGCTCCATACTTAAAATAAAATTAATTAGATAATTACAAACTTGGCTTTGATTTTAACCACATCAATCCACAGTTGTGCTCACAGCATGCAAAATGCATCAACATAAGGTCTCTGAATCTGTGAAACTATTTGGAGATTCAGGCCTGTTGGGAATACTCTGCTCTGAATTGAGTTGTCCAAGGATTACTTATCCCACAAATTTCATTACCACACAATTCTCTAACACCTGCTGGATTTAAATTCTTCCTGTAATATTTCAAAATTACACACCTAATGTGTTGTCAGAAAAGCTTAGCGGAAAAAGGTTAAAGAAAAAAAATTAATGATCCTTTTAGAGTGGGGTTGATAAACTGGATTATATTTCTGATTTCAATTACACTTTGGCTTCTTGCACTGTCAATTTATCAGCATTTATTTTACACACCTTTGTTTATTTTTCAGATTCTGTACTTTTTTTTAATCATTATACATACTTTTTCAAAGCTGTAAAAAAAACCCGCCAAATGTTGATCACAGGTCTTAAACTTCTGTTTACAAGAGTTCTCAGTGAAAGGGTTCAAGGAATAAACATTATTCTAGATAAGAATTTAACCCCCTTCTTTGACATGGTCATTTAGGAACCCAAAATATTTAGGCTCCTAAGTATCTGACAATGAAAAAACCAAAATTACCATTGTGACATGAAAATGAAAGGCTAGAAATTGGAGCTTTAGAATGATTTAGAGCACTTAGACAAGTGTTAAAACATTTCCAGTTAAATCCAGCACTCCTTTAACAACAAGTAGTAAGTAACTATATTTTCTGATTTTTGCAGAAGCTGAGGGGGAGCTTCTCATTTGCAATTATATTAAAAAAATCTGAAAAACTTCCAGAATAACTTTTTTCAGATTCACAGTGCATTTAAACTAACTAATGATGTGTCTATATTTCCTTGTGTCACTATTCATGCTAAGTATCACAATCTTTGCTGATCCGCACAGGAAACAAGCCCCAGATTTATAAATGTAACTAATATTGTCATCCTTTAAGCTTTTGCAGCTTCCCCACACATTCAGCCCAAAAGAGACAATTATTATATATATGGCAAATTGTCACAGACCACGATGGCATGAGTAGTGGGGTTATATACTGCTTAAATTATTGGTAACTAATACTAATGCAGCCAAGTTCTGCTATTTATGGGAGGGAATATAATTGTGTGGGTGTTCTTTTTAAATATTACCGGATTTAAAGTACTACTAAAAATACCAAAGTGATTTTCATTCTTAGTCACAACCACTCGTGGCAAGCCAAGAAATACAACATGGATAATATATAAATATGGAGTCAGCTGCTCCCACAAAGAAAACTGGAGATGATTTAGTTAATACAGAAGAAGAAACAGGTACTGCAAGGCAGGAGAAACTCAGGTTAAAACCCAGCACTTGTTACAACGTGTTGCTAAGAACCACATACCATCAATGGCAAATTTTATAAGGTACTGCTGGCGATTTTCTCCCAAAAAAAAAGGCAAAAAAAGAAGAAATCAGCAGCAGAACATTACAATTGCCATTGCTGCAGGAACCTGCATGCACAAAACTGATGGGAAACTGTTGTCCCTGGCTGCCCAAATCGCAGCGGAGGGAGGAGTGGAGGGGGAAGGGACGCTGAGGGCTCACCAGGAACGGCGGGAAAAAAAGAAACAGAAACGTCATGCTCATCCCAAGGGGAAAAAAAAAAAAGCAAAATTAAACCTGGACCGAGGCAGAGGAAATCTTACAACTGTTATTAGTGTTGTGCCTGGCTCTGTAGGCACCACAAGTAGTTTTGATGGAGGCATATTACTCTGTTTCAGTCCCCAAAGTATCACGTGACAAAACCCCTCAAAAAGAAGAGCCGTGATCCTGAAAACATTTCTGTGTTTACACACTGAATTTCAATTATTTTCCATTCCCATGATTGATTTGCAATTAAAAAGACAAGGCTGAAATTAACTAACTGCAGTAATTATGATGGTAGGCCCTGTGCATTAAAATTTGTCATTAATCCTCACACAATTAACTCAGAGGACAAAAATTACAATATAGTACCCAGCTGGTATGGAAAAAGTAGTAAAAACTACCTGAAATTTAATCAGACTTTTATAAGTTTCTATTAAGACTCCTTCAGTTTCTCATCACCTGATTAATTCATAATTTAACAAACTATAAAACTTGACATTACTTGAAATGTTACTTCTGTAAGTAATTTAATATTTTTAACTAGCTCCAAGCCACAGCCAGTTAACATTATTCAGCTGGTCTATAGGAGTGACACTTATTAATAGATTACAGAATATTCTAAATATAATTAGTAAGGAATTTCTTAAAGAGAAACTCCATCTCAAGCACATTTTGCTAAAGCAACACCTTCATTCATCAAATTTGAACCAACACTACAGTCCCCCACACTTTCATCAGCTGCTCTCGGCAGGCAGCTTTAATACTTCAATGGGGAACTCTTTATTAAAGGTTTTTTTTACCATTTTTATTATTTATCGTATGCTGACAGTAAGCTTTTGATGCCAGTTCAAGGAGTCTTACAGAACAGTGGCTCAGAGGGCAAACAAAAGCACAACTACTCAAAAGTTATTAAAAAAAAATATAAATGTATGAAAAACAAACTCAAGGAAACAAGAAAAAGCAGAAATTGCTAATTTAAGCAATTTCACTAACTATACAAATTGTATGACTACAGAAATGAGTCACGGTGGTGTGTTATCAATTCAGCCTGAAGCTCAGCAGACACACACACAGATATATATAAAAATATGATTATTGTACTGTAAATAAAGCCACTCACCTTCTCTCTCCTCCTCAATCTGAGCCATCCTCAAGGCCATGGCAGATTTCTCTTCTCTGACTTGGTCCCGGGACTCCTCTGACTCTGGGACACTTTCCTGCCATTCCAAGAGCTGACTCTGCAATTCATCCACACTACCTGATTCACTGGCCTAACAAGAGAAACTGTGCATTAAAATATACTTACCAAAACCCACTGCAATGTGAATAATGCTTTAAGCTGATAAACCATTATAATTCACCACTTTACATAAAAGAAATCTATGTGATAATGGTTATCCCATTATGTGAAAAACAAGCCCCACCACTTCATATAACATCAAAACCATTTTGCCTACAAAATAACAGCCACACTTTGATGACATATTAATTTATGCTTGGAAAAATGTAATTTAAGGTCCGTGGCAAAGGGGGGTAGAAATTAATCTTTTTAAGTAATTCAAAAGCTGTCATCTTGTTATCCAGCTGAACAGTTACTGACACTGACAATTCCATCTATCACTAAATTAATTCTCAGCTCCAATATCCAGCTGACACTTTTCAAAGTCCAATTAGCACCATTAATCAGTAACTCATACAAAACAATTTGCAAGATAACCTGGGAAGCTGCTCTCTTTGTAACTTGATCAAGATCAGCCTGCAGCTTCCTTTGCTGCTCTTCATAGACCTCCAGCTTTTTCAGCAGTTCTTCTACAAAAACATAATAAATTTGGTTCATTAGGACACATAATTAACTGGAAGATGAATAGAAATTTAAAAGAAATATTCAAAATGAAAGTTCAGAGCACATGCAGTATTAATAACAGAGCTCTACCTTAAACTACCTGAAGTTTTAAGCAAAAATTCCCTCTCAAATCCTTATAAAAGGAAATTCTCAATTTGCCTGCAACTCACTGCTCTAAAAAGTTTATTGTATACACGCTGATAAATATTCCAGGTATATTTGGTCTCATTTTTCCTCCTAAGGTGCCTCTTCCTGAAAATTTTACACCTATTCTGCCTACGCCTGAATGCAACAAGAATTATACACAGGTAGATTTAGGGAAGGCAAAGCTGAGCTGAAACTCTGACTTAAAACACTGTCTGCTATTGTTTAAAGCTGCATGAAGTTACTTCAGAATCTGTTTTTTAATAAAAAGTACACTTGGAAACTGAAAATTCATCTGTCTCTTTACTTTGAATCAACTGCAAAAGAAAAAGAAGATTTTCTTTTACCATTGTGAGTTCTGATTTCATACAACGACTGTAGTTTTGACTGTAGTTCTTTATTTTCAACTTCTAATTCTGAGACACGATTGTTTAAGGCAGATACATCATTATTCTTTGAGGAAAACTAAAAGAAAAAATAGTTACAGAGCTTTCAAATGCAGCAAAAGCACAGCGAAGTCAATGCAACCTTTTTTTATTTTTTAGGAATATTTAAAGTGCAATAAAGTAGCTCACGTCTAACAAACTTACTCCTGAATGCTGGTAATATCAGTTTGTACTATCTTTGTTTCAACTTCATCTTGTATCAACATTTTTTGTCCGTTCCATTTTTATACATTAATTCATATATACTTTAAGTAAATTATTTTAATATTCTATTTATCCCATATTTTACTTTTTTTCAATCAAATCTCTAAGCACAGTAGTTTAAGACAGACATGGAGTATTAAGCAAAGTTACGCATACATTTTTTAGTTCATCTTCCAGTTGTTTGATTCTTGATTTAGACCAGGCCTTCATCTTCAGAAACTTTGCTTCAGATTTGCTGGCCTCTTCTGTTTTCAATTTCACTTGTACTAAAAAAAACAAGAAGTAAAAATTATTTAAAAATTAGACTATTTAAAACAGTAGAAAGATTAACTATGTTAATTCCTTTAGCAATTGGAAGCTATACACTTGGAGAAGAAAATGGCATTTACAGAAAAACATAACAATTAGAAATGTAGTGAGAAATTCATAGCTCATGTCTTGGTGATCCTCTAACCCTCATTATTACAGCACGTGATCATAGATACTTTAATTGGTGTGGCAATAGTATTCCACTAAATTTAATGTAGTTTTGCTTGCAACAGGTATGAAACTGGCCTACAATACAAAACAGTCTGGGGCATAGGAACCCTTCCCAAGTGACAATAGTTTAACAAGAATACCTTCCAAATCTTCCATCTTGTCTTTGGTTATAGATTCCAGATCTTTAGCTTCTTTGGAGTTACTCTGTCCACTCCCACTCAGTTCTGCCACTTGTTTCTGAAGCTGAAACAGGGCCTGATCCTTCTCTTGCAGCTCGGTTTCATGTTTCTCTTGAATTTCATGCAGTTCAGCATTATATTTCTCCTTAACTTTTGTCATTTCAAGCTCATGTTTCTCCATCATGTCTTTTAATTGTGCTCTCATTACATGTTTCTCAGCATCCAGTTTAGACTGGAGGTTTTCTTTTTCAGACAGGAGACGTTTCAGGTTTTCATTAATCTCCTGTTAAAAAATAAACACAACACAAAAACATTTATATTTAAATGCAAAGTATTTTTGCTACCCCTGTCGAATATTATACCGGTATTCCTACATACATTACAATCAAAAATTAGGGCCACTGTTGGTAACTTGGCCCTACTACAAAAGCTTCTCAGCTCTAACTTCCAAAAAACTTCATCTAAACGGCATCACTATTTAATTGCACCACATGCAACCTCTCCCACAGGTGAAAATGAAATAAAAAAGAATGTTTGGTTCTATGAAATACTTAAAAAAAAAAAAAAAGGCAAAAGGCTGAAGTGCTGGACCTGGCACTCCTGACAGGCCATAATGTGCCTGTTTTAGCTGAGAGATCACACTCTTTCTACACTGTTGAACTGAAGCAGCATCACTCAGAGGTTAAAACCAGAGATCACGGCAGGTCCTTAAACACAAAGAACCTTGATTAGGTATTGCTTTTGCAAGCAGTAGAAATACAGCAAAAGGAAAGGCACAAAACTAGCAAAACATCCTCTTTGGCAGGAACAAAAAGCCTCAGTTTTGGGGCTCACTGCAGTCTCTAACTAGAGAAGCTGAAAACTTTTGACAGCAAAGTCTTCCCTACATGGCAAGTTCCCAAAATTAATCAAGAACAAGTAAGGGTGAGAGCTGACAGTCTTATACTTGATGGACTTTAACTCTTCTTTAAGTTAATTTCCTAACTGGAATTAATATTTGTCTAAATTACTACAGTTGCATTATTAGCAAATAGTCAAAGTCTCCCAGAGAACTGCCTGAACTAATTTTCATGTAAAACTAAACAGCTTTTTGAGGCTGTAAATAACCTGATGAATTTAATTGTGCATTTATGTCATTTCTTACTTTCAACTGCTGGTCTTTGGCATCCAGTTCCTTTTGCAAGACATCTATCACCTGTGTCCTTCCAAGCATGACCTCCTCCTTTTCATGGAGCTTCTGTTTCAAGGCCTTTAGGAGCTAGAAAAAAATAATTAAATTAAATAATCAAGCAATCTATAAAGGAGTTAAAGCTTTCAGAAGAGAATGGATAAGACTGATTTTTATTTTCCCAGCCAAACATCTGAACTGTGTCACAGTTCAGTAATTCCATGATTCCAAATTCAAGCTACTGAGTTTCCAAAGCAACAAACCTGTTCTAGGTCAGCACTTGCATCAGATTTAGCAGCTAATCTAAAGAGCTCCTGCTCATGTTTTTCTCTCTGTGCTTCCAGCTCCTTTTCTTTTTCCTGGATGATATTTTGAAACACACGTACCTAAAACCACAAAGAAAGTCAATATGAAACCAGACCACAAAGGTGTAAGCAAACTTTTAACAGTAAACGTTTATAAGTACTTTTTGTAAATAAAAGTACACTGAGTTGTCTAACTAAAGGCACTGCAAGATAATGGATTCTATTTAAGTCTAAATATTACTTCCAGTTAATAGTAAATATACTAATTAGTCAAATATCATGTTCATTTCTAGCAACTTTCTATCAATTAAGCCCAAATGGCAGCTTTGAAACTCAGCTGTCTGCTCCTCAAAAATCTGTTTTCTACTTCCAAGGTGTTTTTTAGTCCTCTTATTATAAGAACTGGATCTAACTTTTGGAATCATTAGACATTTTGAATAAATTCACCCATGTCCTACCCAAATTTGTATCTGAGTGACATCTGCTCCCCAAATGGCTTTTACAGCCTCAGCTGTCTGTCTTTTCCTCTCTCTCCTGGATCCAAACTAATTCCCCCTGTGCTGCTGAACAGCTGTGGTCTGTTCAGGATCAAATGTAACATTTTAGTTACAGATAAAATAAACTTGGACATCCAGTGATGTCGGAAACACTGAGATGGGTAATTTCATATGTGGTAGAACTCAAATGCTGAGAAAACACACATATCACATTAAAATCTCAGATTTAACTTCCAAAGGAGGTGGAAGAGCTTGGTGACATCAAGGAGTGGCTAACATGCTCCCTAGCTCCACTTTTTTTGTTATTTTATTTTTAAGTATTATTTAAAAATTTCATCTGAACACTATGTAGATCGCTACTCAAAAATCAACCAGCATGAAAAATACCATTCCCTAAACACTACAGCCAAGACACAACTTCTCTCATAAAAAATAATCAATATTTTTACAGTATGTTTACTTACATTTTCCATGTATGTGGCTTCTTTTCCTTGGAAACGCTCTCTCTCCTTGCTTTGAATATTTTTAAGGCTCTCAATCTGTTCCTGGAACAGGCTACATTTTTCTTCACTGTCCCCAACTTTCTTGGTAAGGTTCTGAACTAGAATCTCCATGCTTTGCAGTGATGACTCTTTCGCTGCCAGCTGATTCTTTAAATTGCAAACCAGAAGACAATTAGCAGAATAGACATCAAAAAAAAAGACATAGCACTCATAAAGCCCTTCCCTCAGTTAGAGCAACATTAAACTCAAAACTGAGGTTGGGTTTTAATTGGAATTAAGTTTCTCAGCAGATTCTGAAGTTGCCACTAATTGGTATAACTGACATATTCTGACAATAAAGATAAATGAAAATGTAAGTAAATATAAACAAAAATAATCAGTGAAGAATTTTTATTCACATGAATTAACTGCACAGGGTTTGTGCTTCAGAGAGGCATCAGAATTCCCTGATCCCTTGAAACCTCTACGGAGAATTTATATCTGAGATGCTGATATACCTTCAGTTCTTCACTGGGCAGGGGTATTTCATTGGCAGCCCCATTGGAGCCATAGGCCATCTGCAAATCCATGATATAAGCATCCCTTTCAGCCAACCTCTTCTCCTTCTCTGCCAGCATGGAATCCATCTCAGCCCCACGGCTGCGCTGGGCCTCCAGCTCAACACTCTGCAAGTGAAAACACAGCACTGCTTGAGATCTCTACCTCCAGCCACAGCACAGGTGATTGCTTGGCATTTATTTCCTTACTGCCTGTATTAGGGTACTCAAAAAAACCACAGTAAGATGTATAACTGGTTCAATTTTAAGTGTAATCTTTACTTACTGAACCTTTCCCTCTGCAACGCTCACATTCCTGCTACTTTCCCCACAGAACAGTCATGTCCACAGAACACATGTAATCAGCCCTTGCCTACATTTCTTCCAGCTGTGACTCATTTTTGCAACAAGAAAAACTGAAGCAAGCCAGCATTTTTGTTCAAAATACAAGATTTAAATACCCACAAAGTTCATCTTCCCGTATCCTATTCCATTCATTCAGGATTCACTGCTCACTGAAGGCAAAATGACAGAATTCCCACTGCATTTGCTCAGGGGAGTTGTAGCATATAAACTCCTCTACTCAACAGAAAACTTTCACAATATGTGTTTAGTAGTATAGAATTAACTACATATTTAAATAAATATATTTAAACATAATCCTATACACAAATGTGGAAAGCCACACACTTGGCATCATGTAAAAAGCCACCTTTTTTTGTAACTCTTCATTTTTTTGGGTGATCTGGGATTCCAGTTCTTCAATTCTTCTTCTCAGCACTAATATTTTCCCACGATTTGCTGCAGCATTTTCCTGGTCACCATCTTTTGATGTCTGAAAAAATACAAAACAGGGAGGTTTGCATTCCATTAATACGGAAAACCTGGCTGCTTTCCATTAACTGGCTTCTGTACCTCTACCTACTCAGATAATATTAGTGAGAAAAAGTGGGCTTTACTCATGGTTTGTGTTTCAGTTCTCTTACATATTCCATATTCTATGTAGAAGCTGCACAAACCAGGCACAGAATTTGTATTAAGTTTATAAAAGTCTCTGTATTTAAATTATTAATGATAATTATTGATGAGTAATTTCCATAGGTGTAACTGCTGGGTTATAAACACTATTATTAGTATGTTATCAAGAGCAATTGCTAGGCATGTTTTATTAGCAAAATAGATCCAAATCATAAATAATTGCACTGCACATTTTTGAGGACAATTAGGGACTGCAACAAGCTGTTGTTGTTCCCTTACAGCACTTCTTTAAAAAACAAATGCCCTAAAAATAGCAAAGCCTCACTAAGGTTATTTTAGAAGCTGTATGAAGTTCAAATATGCTATTTTGAAGAAGTAAAAGTCTACTTGCACAACTGTGCTACTACAAACAGATCTCTGTTAACAGTAAAACACCTGTCGCTTAAATGAGTCATGCCAACACTTAATTTACATTTTGCTACCAAGGACAATTTTCCATTTCCTAAGGAATAAGTTAGGTTTTCATTTCTTCTCAAAATCTTTCCTTCCTGATTCACATGTGTTAAAACTGCTAATAAGATGAAGATCAGTAATAATTTTTTTTTTTACTAAAACAATTTGAAAAGAATGCAGAATTTTCTAAATGTCTATAAAAAAATAAAACCATTAAATAGCAACACAGATGAACTGACAGCACCCTGATCCTAGTGTGAACTTTGGTTCCACATGGAGTCCAGCATGGAAAACCGCCCACAAAAATTACATATGGTTTAAAATGTGAGGACACTCACCTTTTTTGGTTCTGCTTTTGCCTCTAAGCCTCCTGATACTGGTAACTGCTTCTTAAGCTCTTCCAACTGTGAGGTTAATGATGCAACCTTGGCTTTGTTCTGCAGCTTCAGCTTGGAAAGTTTGGCATCAGCAGATTCCTTCTCCTCCTACAAACATCAAAGTCATAAAGGACTAAATTAGCTCCATGGACAACTGCTTCCTTCAGTGCTTCCATTAAAAAAAAATAAATGGGGAGAGGGAGAAATCTGAAGTGATAAAGAAAAAAATATCTGCCCTGATGAGACATTGCAATGTCTCATTTTCATTATTTAAATTTTCTTTCTATTATTTAAACTTTCAGCACATGGTTTATTATTAGTGTACAGAATCCAGAGCATTAGGATACAAATTTTCATGTTTTATTCATAGCTGTGCAGGTTCTGGGCTTGATCTTTTAAAAAGAATTATTTTTTATGCAAAAAGGAAGACAAAATATTATAGTTTCTATAATAATACTAATTAATAATACTTTATAATACTATACAAGCTTATTTCACTTTGTTTAAAGAGATTACTTTAATTCACAGTGGAGTTTTAAAAAATTCAATATTTTAACACTTGGCTGTTCACAACCACAGAAGGCATTTTATAAAAAGCAGAAGAATAAATCTCTTGCAGGAACAGACCAACCTTAGGAGTGTTTAAAAAAACAGGGTAAAGAATAACAACTCCCCAAAAAGTCTGTAGGATTTTGAATATAAATTCTTCCTAGTTCAATCCTGGAATAAAACACATGCTGGGAAAAAGCAGCAATGCCCAGAGACCAGAACAGCTCCTTGTGACCATGTTCCTTGAGCTGCTGTAACAGATTTGGATCTACAAAAACATTACAAAAAGGACTGAAGGGGTTTTTTAACTAATCTTTTTGACAGAACACACACTCAGTACCTTTAACTGAAGGTCTTTATTCCGAAGCTGGGCATCCTTCTCCCTGACAAGCTCCTTTAGCTGTGCCACCAGCTGCTCAGTGCTTGTCAGCTGTTCAGTCAAATCCATCACAGACATGTTTCCTGCATCCTGGGAGCCTGCAGCCTGCAGGGATTAATTGTGCTTGGATCAAACAAAATGCTGCAGACAACCTCAAAAAGCCTGCAGCTGGTGTCTTGAGGTTTTTATTTTGGTTTTTTTTTTTTTTAAGTTCAGAAGATCTCATTAAATTAAATATTAAAACTTACAGTTACTATACATCCCGACAACAGGCCATTTTGAGCAAGTTTGATCCTCACGTAGAACTGTAAATCTTAAAAACCGCTTTAGGAATACTAGTTTGAATTACAGCAAAACCATCAAAGCATTTCAGGGATCTAAAACTGAATTTCCTCATTCATTGCATTTGTGTTGTGACAATCAGCAGTGTTGGGAAATTAAGTATCAATAAAATATTGATACTGAACCCACTCTACACAGAAATACAATTGGAGTAAAGCTTATATAATTTATACAGATGTTTCCTTAAGGCAAGATAAGGAGAGAGAAGAGGAATACAGCAGCTGAGTTATGCATGAGAGATTAAACACCAAGCAGATAAGAAACAAGAACACAACCTGACTTTTAGAGTCCTAAAACTGTCATGGCAAAACTAGTCAAACAACTCCTTTATAACAGAGCAAATACATATGATTAGTATAAGAAAAATTAAATTAGGTTCTCAAGATATTAACAGTAATTCAGCACTTACTACTGTTTTGGATGGAGAATCATCTCCACTACCCCATTTCCACATAGCTCCACGATGGCTTTGAAAACAGAAATGAAATAAGAGCACAGTAAGTAACAGAGACTCTCAGAGAGCTGTAATTAATTCAGACTTCTCCCTATGTACTTCATTGTGAAATGCTTGAAACTCATTTGTTCACTCTGACAGCACCTCTGATCTCCACCACATTACCAATTCTTGAGAAATAATGACATCATGTATGAAATATGTATAATATGCCTTTTCTAAAAACTGCTGGGCAGTAAAACGTCACTACTTCCCAAAATAATCCCAAAAAAAGTCTTCAAATGCCATATATTATCATTCAGCACAGCTGCTTCTCCAACATATAAATAGAAGATACAAACCACGTTATAGTCTGCTAATATTTAACCTGACCTTAAACACTGTCTGTCACTGCAGGAAAACAGTGCAGTTTTCTAACAAATTATACAGAAAGCTAAAAACCACAAAAGAACAAACTGCTTTAATTGCTGTGACTGTTGCACATCTGAAAAACACAACCAGCACTGCACCTGCTCAGTAATTCTCCCTCTCACACAGCAACGCCCAGAGGAAAATCATGTGTCCTTTGTAATCTGTACTGGAGACTTTTGAAATAGGCATTCTCAGGCCAGTCCTGGATTTGGAGAGCAGTTTATAATCAACATTAGCACATGGCTTATCTTTAAAAGAATGCAGACTGATAGCAGAGGCTGCTTTTAAAGCTGTTTAGCACTTCCAAGCTAAACTCCGGAATCACAGGTTGCAACCTATAGCCCACATCACCTCCAAGGCCAAACTGGATTCTCCAGGGATCTTTCCTGACATTAAAACCATGGGCTTGGGGATGGGAACTACAGAAACTGTAAGTCAAACAGCTCTCTCACAACTACTCTAGAGCTGTAATGTCAAACCTGTTCTCAGTGAAAAGCTTGTTTCCAGACATATAAAAGGGTTACCCAGGTACAAAGAGGACACAATGACTCACTAGAAGTAACATGGTGGTGCGTTTGTATTTCATTTTTGCATTTTTTAGCTTATTTCCAGCCCTGACTGATGCAATCATATTGTTTGCTTCACCTGCCAGCATTCCTACCTGAACACCTCCAAAACACAGCAGAAAGGAGCAGATATTTACACCAATGACAATAAATATTGACAAGTTTTCCAGGTTGGGAAACAAAACTGACCAGGCTTTCCTTACCCAGCAACAATGTATTTTTTCTTTTTCTGGGATACAGACAAGAAGTTAAAGCTTCTGGACCACTCAACCTGATCCCTTCTCCTTGCAGGACATCTAAACTCAATTCAGGCAAGTTTTTGATCCCCATTTCCCTTTCTCCGGTACACTGTGCCCAGGACACTCTCAGGCACCAGGCATAAGAGAGAAGCAGGGAGTCCAAATTTTCTGTGGCTCCCCTCTCTGGAAGTTTCAATGACAGATATTTGCCTTTCTTCAAGTTCAAGCTGCTCACTCTCACTGTCAAGGTTTCACATTACTGCCAGCCCTTCGTCCTGCTCATCTTACATGCCCTGCTGCATTAAGAACCATTCCCTGCATCCACCACACACTCCCAGCCATCGCTCTCCTCACTGGAGAACAGCAGGATAATCTTATCTTCCACAAATTCCACGAGATACAACAGATGCCACTTGATTTTATGAAACAAGTTTTTCCTGATGCTCAAAGTACAAGTGAGGTTTCAGCTCTTACCACAACGGGATATTACCAAAAAAGAAAAGTCCCAATGGCAGCTTTGCCTTCATATTCATTCATTACCAGCCGCAGCCAAATCAAGCTAAAGAAAGCCTAATAATGTATTATTCATCTTGGCACTTTCCAGCCACCTTCCCCCGAGTCAGATACCACAGGGCCCAGCACAAGGGGCACCCAGAGATTTGGGCAGCAGGTCATCCCGCAGCGCTCACACGAGTCCCACAGCTCAGCGTGACCAACTACACGGCAAAACACTGAACTATAATCTTACAAATTCCTCTCCGGGTGACTACCCAGGCAGGGGAACAGTCTTCTGACTCACACAGAACTCCTGGCGTTTGTCTAGCTTTCCACACATTTACTCCAAAATCATACTGATAAAAAAAGGCCTTCAAAGAGCGCTTATTTGAGTTCTCACCATCAAGCTGTTTAGGAAGGACCTTTCCCCCTTCTCTTGCAGAAATAGACTGTGGAAGGAAACACTGAGGGAGAACTCTGCCCCTCTCACTACCAAGGGATATAAGGGCAGTTCCCTTCCTCCTTCCCTTCCACAAGCAGAAAAAGAGAGTGTATAAAGTCCCAGCTAAGTCTTTTATTATTTTAAATCCACTTCCTGGAACAACTCTGTGCTGTGAACACACCCACTGAAAGCAAACCATTTTAACAGAATTATTTTCTCCTCGTATCTGCCCACTTTTGCTTTAATCCTTGTCTGGATGTTGGTTCTTCTGCTGAACAAGATAAATTTGTTTTCAAAAGATCTGTGTCGTGTATGAACTAAGAGCTCCTGGCCAAAACCTGGGCAAAATCTTGAGCAAAATCTATATGAACACATGACATACAGGCAAGAAGTACAAACTGGAGCTGTGTTAACCAAACCACACACGCTCTGTAAAAATATAGTAATACATTTATGTAACTGTTACTTGCAGCTGTTACAAACACTATATCCTGATCACACTGACCAGATTTAAAGAACAATAATAGCATATAATAGTATAAATATATATATATAAAATATACACTATTTAGTATATATTATATATACTGTATCGTGTATATAAAATATATACTATTTCATAATAGTATAAATTATTTATAAATATATTATATATAATAAATATGTAATATATAAATATTATTATAAATTATCATTTATAAATATAATATGATGGTAATTTAATGTTATAAATTAATATAATTTAATAATTTAATTATAATAATTAATAATTTATAATAATTTAATAATAGTGTGTTAGTATTTATATTAATTCAATAATATATACTATTTATATATCAAATATTATTTTATATCAATAGAAAATAAAAACGTTAATAAA
>VZRE01002251.1:39696-51965 GCA_013396775.1 Cephalopterus ornatus
CCCGCGCCCCGGCGCCCCCTGGCGGCGCGGAGGACCGCCCGCCCTGCCACACGGCTTTTTGGCGGGGGTGGTTGCCCTCTTTGTGCGGCGTTATCCCCAAACCTCCTCCTCGCCAACAAAAACGGGGACCCTCCGTGCGAGTTACACGCGTCTCCTCACACGGCGCCGCGTATATTTACGATGTGTGGTGTCGCACCTGCACCCGCCAGGCCTGTGCCGCCCTCAGGTGGTCGCGCGTCGCTTTTCCCACGCGCGGAGATTTAACACCCGCCACCGAAAACTTTGTACCCCCTTAAAAAGGAGCCTGTGCAGCAGTAGGGGGATATTCTTGTTTAATACGTGATGACAAGGTCTGGGGGGGAGGGGGGGGTGTCCATGTGTTAGAAAAACAAGTTGAAAGTTTAGGGTCGGACACGCTTCATTTCTTTTACACCTGGGAGAGGAATTTTTTTTATTTACTGCTGGGACCTGAACACCAGGAATGCAGAAACCACAAAGACATATGTTGCATGAACCAGAGATGTACTATCTGGGAAAAAAAGATAATAAAAAGGTAACAGGAAGACTGATAATAAAATGACCGGAAACGTGGACTAATTAGCATGAGAAGTTTGAAACCAATAAAGAATAGAAGATAGAACACTAATTAATAAAGAGAACCATGTGACTTGTAAGCCACTGAACTAATTCCTGTGTTTGCTGAAATGCATAAATAATTAAAAGTGTTGATAAGTGATGTACATGTTTTGTGGAGTGATCCCCATGTACCTCAACACAGAATAATGTCAACTTTCTGTATTCCATCTGAATGTGTCTTTTATCCCAAACAGTAAGTATTCCTTTGTGAAGTGAGCTAACACTGCATGATTTGTAACAGAGAAGTTAATTGGAATCTGACTGTAATAAGGGATGGGGACCTGAAACTTCCCATTTTCTTAGTGCCTCTTTCTCAAGCGGGTTCAGCTGTAATTATTTTAGCAAGGTAGAGAGAGAAATCAGTTCCATCAGAAGCAAAACATTACAAGTTATGAAGAACAAAAATGCAACCCAAGGAAAAGTAAAAAATGACCCTCCAAGACAAAAAATGAGATCAAGGTAATTCAGGGCAACGACATTGATTAAGGGACTGAAGTGTCTCTTATGAGGAAAGGCTGAGGGAGCTGGGGCTGCCCAGCTTCAAGAGATGACTGAGAGGGGACCTCATCAATGTGTATAAATATCATTAGGGAAAAGTTAACGACTGAAAAAATTCCTGTAGAGAGACCCAGTTTCATTCAGTTGTGGTCTTAAAGTATCTCTTAGTAAAAGTTATAGGTGCACAGCATCCCAGAAATTCACAACTAGCCTGTGCTGACCACAGAGAGAGGCTGGGATGCAAAAGAGATAAACCCTGGAGAACACATGAACAGTGCCAAGGTCTCCAGTAAAATTCCACCACCTCATTACATTGCAGTGTATAATGTGAATTTATATACACATAAAGCTAAAACACTTTCATACTAGAAAAACTGGTTGCTGTATAATTAGGAGAGCAATATTCATAACAATAGTTTTATTGATCTAGCTTTCAGGAAGAGGAATGGATTGAAAATCCGTTTTCTAAGCAGAAAAAAGAAAACCACCTCCATCTTTCTGTGGGGTAGAACATACAAGTACAAAAGGCAATTGTACATCATATCTGACAGCAGCAGCTTTTGTATTTTGCCTTCTGTAATCTTTTAGATAGTCATTTTATTTGTGTGCAAACTGCAGCTTTCCAGCAGTATCTGGCACTGGATTCTGGGCTACAGCCCCATCATTCCCCAGACAAGCATCACTTCATCCTATGGACCACAGAACTGAGAATAAACCTTAATTTACAGGAGCCTGCAACATTAACATGACTGGGAGCAGGAAGGAAGAAACACATCAGACTTTAAAAGTAATTAGATTTCAAGATGTGTTTGTAATTTTAATCATTTTAATCTTTGCTAGTGCAACTCTACAGGCTCTTATCTTCGTTTTTTGGGATGCAACCTGAATGATTATACTGAGCTGTGCATGTTCTCACCCAAGCCTGGACCACTTAGTGACATGTCAGCTGATGATGATAGATGTCTGAAACTCTCTGGAAGACATTAGCATCTCTGGAAATAGGAGTCTGAGCATGGAATGAACTCCAGCACTGCAGGCTAGGATACAAAGCCTTTCTTGGAGAATCACCTGGAGAATAAGGCTTCTGTGGGATATAAATGGGGGAACAAACACCTTGTTACACTGCTGGACTAGTGAGTGATTCAAAAATACTGTGTATTTTAATGAAACCCAAAGGAAACTTGGATCCTTAAAAAACAATGGAAAGTTTTAAGCTAATGTTCTCATTTTTGCACTGTGCTCCTCACGTACCTAGCAGAGCACAAGGCAGACAGTCATGCTTGTACTATTTCCTACTCCAATGAATTTTGTTCACAGCAGCCTCCCAAACAAATTCCAAAGTGAATCTTCCCACAACATCCATCTATTCAACCTGTAACCTTTGTAATTTTATCCCCATCCTGCAGTACCTCCATAGCACCATCTTTTTCCAAAGCTGCCCCAAAGTAGCATCTCTGAATAGCTGAAATAGGAAAAAATGGGAGTGCACGTGCTTCACTCTCATCTTTAGCAACCAAAATGGTGTAAGTGGCCGGTTTAAATTGTATTAGCATCAAGCCAACCCTGTGCAGTGAGGAATTAGTTATTCCTGAAAAACAGTAGTGTGCCATGAATAACTCAGAACAGGGCTGGGATCTGGATTTGGGAGCACCTAAATCAATGTAAGACTCCTAAACACTTAAATAGAACCAACATTGCATCACATGCAGAGATTTTGTTAATCAGGAGGGAAACTTTGCTCCAAATACTTTTTTTTTTAATTATTCATTCCATTTACAAGAAAGAAACCAAAAGCATTTTTAAGGAAGGCTCTTTTCTGGGCTCGAGAACAGTTTTTCCTATGCAGTAAGTTGTCATCATGTAATGATCAACACAGAATATAAACCCATAAAGATAATATCATCTACAGGTCTTGATTTTATCCCAGTGTATAAATTATTCTTGGAAAGATGGGAGTAGAAATGACAAGGTACTTCTTTGGGGGATCCAACAGCCAAATGCAGAATGGTGTTAGCAGTGCCCTAATTACTGCAGTACTAACATTGTGTCGAGTCAGAAAGTGTTTGTTTCTGCCTGAACAGAACAGGGGGATCTTGCAGACAATGCTCTCTTGCATGTTTAGGCACAGCCAAACTCCTGTGCTCTGGAAAAAAACTCTGGAACTGACTATATTTAGCAACGAGATCCAAGCCCCTCAGAGACACATTAAACTTTCTTCCAGCTGGAGGAACACCATTGTTATTTAATAGCATTTAATATTTATATAACAGCAGTATCCAGATGCCCCAGTTAGTGCATCAGCGAGTTAGTTAATGTGCAGTTCTCTACTGGAACTCTTTTGTTTCTTAGCAGTTCCTCTTCCTTTTTACAAAATAAAGCTGCTCACTGGTCAGCCTCCTCTCTCCTCTCACTCCAAAAAGCAGTGGGAGGAAATTGCTTGCTCTGCCTGTCTGCTTTCTCCCATGCATCTGCTCCTTTTCACAATTTTCTGCATCCTAAAATAACATGGAGACATCCCACCTCGTCTTCGATGAGGGATGGTAAAACCAGAGTAGGACTCCACAAAGGATGAAGCCAAATTCTACCGACCAGGTATATCAGCCCCACATTCCTACCAGTACCATGAAAATTCCAAGCTCTCCATGCCCAAGTTCAAGTCAAAGACAGCTGGTTAGAACCATGCAGAAGGCAGAAAGCAGGATGAGGGCTTGAGGGAGGAATTAATGGTAAAGACAGGTCACAAGAATGAATTTCTGCTGCTGCTACCCCTTCTGTTTGTTGCCTCCTTCTTCTTGTTCCTGTGTAACCTTTGACCCCAATAAAAACAGGGACTACTAGTTATGACAGCAATGAATATTGAAAAGTAGATGCAGGGATCATCTGATCATCTTCTGATTATTAGATTTGATGATTAGAGGGTCACTAGTATATAAATTATGTGTATTGGCCTAAAAAGCACACTCAGAGGTTAACAGCTAAGGCTGAGATTTAAGTCACGCCACTAACTCAGAACACAGCAAACCATTTAGATAAAACCAAAACAACCCAGAGAATAGTGGCAAGTTACCCAGCACTCACTGCAGAGGGCAAGACACCTTTGCACAGTGATACAGAAGGTCACCCTGAATTTATCTTGCATTATCCTGTGTCTTACACATCTGGCTCCTGCACTTCCCACTGAGGATGGCCTAAAGTTAGGAAGCCATGGGGTTCAAGCTCGATTTTGTGACACCCACTCCAAAGGCTGGGAATAACCCCAGGCACCAAAACATGCTGGGGGGTCACCAGTTGGCAGAAGAGGACTTGGGGGTCCTGCTGCTCCTTCACTAGACTGTCTTCCCATCACTAAATGGAATTTTAGATCAAATTCCAGTATTTCATCTAAGATTTTAATGGCTCTGGTCACTCGTCTTCGAGGACTGGCCATGAAATCTGGACATGGCACAGCAGCAGTGGGAGAAGTGCCCAAATTCAAGGAGCAGTTACTGGTCCACAGTCTGCAGTAGGGATCATCAGGCAGCCCGTTGCAGGCTCAGAAAATGCAAACCTAACAGGAATTAAACTATGTTGCTGTCCATCTTAACAAAAAAAGTGGCCTTCTACTGCTCAGAACTGCTTCTAGAAGAGGAAGGAAGGAAGGAGAAATTAGACACAGAAAGTGTTCAGGGCTATAAACAAAATATTAAAAATAATTGTTAGAACTATTAACAGACAAAATCCAGAGTAACTGTTTGCACTTGTTGAAAAAAGCAGAATAGTTTATATATGCAGACCATACAGCAATAAAACAAGTTTAAAAGTGCCACCATCAAGAGAGATGTTGACAATACAGCAGAGAAAAACTGCTGCAAACAAGATGATTTAAGCATAAGGAATCTATCAGCTTGTCCAACAAAAGACAGCAAACAAACCTTCCCCCCTTTACACTGAGTCATGCTTTAATACTTTTTCACCTAAAACGAGCCCGAGTTCGGTCACTCTGCAGAAACTACTGTCTTCTAGTGTCTGTTTTTGTTAATCAGGTGGAAAATCAAGAAGAAGGAAGGAGAGAAGTCTACTTGCAACTTGCTGAGAGTCTCTGAATGGGAAGTCTGGATTCACTTTACGGGGAAATGACTGGAGTTGTATTCAGCTGTAAATACCAGGCTGATAAATCACCACACGCTCACTCCACATATTCCTTTTTGGCATTTTTATTAATCAAAGATAGGATGACTTCCATATTTGGAGTGATAGGACAGATCCCAGGATACTTTCACAGCTATGATAAGCTTAACCAAAAGACACGTCGCAGAGCACACAACAGATATGGAGCCATGCCCTTGTCCTGACTGGGTGAACTGGCATCACTGGCACTCTGCAGATGGTCCTCAGGAAGAGGATATTCCATTGGCAATGGACCACAACTCTGGGAGGGACATACCAACAGCTCCAGAAGAGAAAAAGGAGAATTTAGCATTGTACCTGACCAAGAGGGTCCCCAGGTACTGGAGACGTACCAAAGCTCTGTGTCCACCACAAATATTCCACCTCCAGACCTCTTACACATTCAAAATGAGCAGCTTTTATTCATGCTACATAAATACACTTATACTGTGCATTGGCATTTATAGGGTTGCAAAAAAGTCAAAAAAATAAAGTTCTGCAAGATTTTAATACTCTTAGGTGGAAGCTTGAAAGGTTAAGTTTATATGTCACTGTTTCCAACAAAACCCAACCAGGTGGGAAAGTAAACTAGATGTGCCATTTGAATTCTTTAGCATTTTATAATCAATTTTCAGTATACCAATAAATACTCAGTGCAAAGCACATGCTCAGTTAGAATCCTAGGCATGGATAATGTATGAGGAAAATAAAAAAAGAAGCCAGCACATGTTGTCTACATGCTCACAGAAATATATTTTTTTTAAAAAAAGGGAAAAATGTTCCTCACTTACAGCATTATTTTGGTTTTGGCTTAAGAAACGTAGATGCTTTCTCCCAAAATAACAGCACTTGACAAGGTTATATCATTGGCTTGTAAAAAAAAAAAGTTGCAGTGATGGAAACAAAGAGTCTACATCACTTTAAACCGAATATTTCCATCCTCAGATGGCTGCAGCAAAGTCATACTTATGAGCCAACACTTCTTGTGGTGAGGGCAAATCCAAAGAAAAACAAATCAAACCCCACAGAAATGCCACCCAATAATTACAGTTTACGGGACAGTAAAAATATGATGGTTTCCAGCAGAAAAACTGTAGTGTTCCTTCTCTTTCACATTACCCACTGGAGTTTGCCCTAATTCTCCACATGATAACACTACTTCCTAATAAGTTCTCTTCCCCATGAATACGGGGACAGATCAAAACAGATCAAATGACTGGTAACAGCACACATCTCCTTCCCATGAGTGGAGACAGTGATTTAACAGATAACACCTCAGGAAACAGAATTCAGAATGGAAAGGTAACATTTCTGCCCACAGATAGGAACTGAAAATGTGAGAAGTACAATACAGAAAAGAGTTAATGGTTTTGTGTAATTTCAGCTTGGAAGTACAGCATAGAAATCAGGATTACTACAGGAGCATCCATAACATGGCCATTACAGAGGCAACGCTGAAGGCTGCTTTGTTAACCCCAGTAATGGCCCCCTCATTGCACAGGTCATGTTGGCAGCAGAAGAATTCAAAATTATCCAGCTGGAAGAATTCGGCAATTTCATTCATGTTGCACTGGGATGCCTTCCAGCAGGAGAAGGTCCTCAATTTACCTATGAAAAAAAAAAAAAACCAGATTAAGAGCATATTGACAGTAATACCATCATTGGTACAAAGAGAGAAGCACTGCCTGGTGTTGGAAGCACAAAACAGTGGAGAAAATGCAAAACTCAATATGTGACATGGTGTAAACACAGCAGCTGGATGGAGGTCCTGTGGTTTGTGTTGCCATGGCATCAGGGATGAATGAGGAGTGAGGTGTAAGCTGTGCAGCCTCACTTACACCTGATACCCACAAATGATTTGTCCACCTCCTACCAAGAAATAATCCTTACAACGTGCCCACAAAGACAGGGAAGGTTTGACCACACTCCCACCCGCAGCACTTTGCACAACAGCGGTTAATAAGGTGTAAAATGCACAGAAAATAACTGGGGGATGAGACATGAAACTGCAAGGACCGGGGGGTGGGTTTGTCCTCCTCACCCTCTCCAGAAGGGACACCTTTAGTAAGCCTTGCACCCTCAGCTATGCTGAGTGGTGATCTGGGATATTAAGCTTGCGATTGCAATGGTGGTGTTAGAGCTCCATGGAGTTACTCTGCAGTTCCTGTATTTATCACCAGTTCCTGCATTTATCACCAGCAATCCAAGAGAAATGCAGATGTTGGATTCAATAAATCGTGCTTTTAAATCCCCCCAGGAATGGTGACTCCACTACTGCCCTGGTCAGCCTGTGGCAAGGCTGGACAGCCCTTTCAGGGAAGAATATGCAGAAGACAGAGCTTGAAGAGCACACAAGGGTGGTCAAACATTGGCAGAGGTTGTCCAGAGGGGTGGTGGATACTACTTCCCTGGAAACATTCAAGGCCAGGTTGGACAGAGCTTTGAGCATCCTGCTCTAGTTGAGACTGTCCCTGCTCATTGCAGGGGGGTGGGACTAGATGATCTTTAAATGTCCCTTCCAACCCAAACCACTCTGTGATTCTATGAGGAGTCCTTCACCCTCAGGAAAAGAGAATTTATTTTAGTAGTGACAATTCATAAACAACAGAGTCTTCATCTGCAGGCGGCATATTTAGTGGGCTGCACATTCTTTACCAGTTTTTAAAGCGCAACAAATTCAGGGCAAATGGTTTGTATTTTAAAGTCAGTGCCGTCTCCTGTTTATTTCCAGCTCCCTTGAGTGAATTTTTGTTTGTTTGTTTGTTAAATCTGGATATAAAGACATCTGTATATATGCTTGTACAACTATAAATCAACTGCCTAAATCATCGTTACATTATCAGTTGCTTGGATATAAGCATGACCTTCAAAAGGATTTGCAACCTTCTTTTGAGTGAGGCTTAGAAATGCATACTCAGGCCAGATTAGAGATGCACAGGTGATGAAAACTGATACCAGTTGTGTTTATTTTAGGTCTGTGGGACACCATACATACCAAATTTCATCTGCAAGCAAGTATCTTCATTCATTAAGCAAGTGCTGTTGGACCTGCACAAGGAAGGGCTGTTCTCACAGTGGTAACATCTTAAGGTAGAACCTAAGACAACAAGGGTTTATCTTTACAGAATAATCAAGTACTGAGACAGCAGCAGCATTAAAAACAAACAAAAAAAAAAGAATCACTGTCTGCATCTAACTGTCACAAAACATATGCCTGGTTATTAAACTCAAGCTAAAATTATTAAACTCAAGGCTTCAGCTAAAATCGAGCTTATGTCAGTTGTACAAATCGAGACTGGCAATTCTGAAAGGCAGATTTTGAAGCATGTACTCATGTCATTTTTAAAAGCACCATTATACGCCTGCAGAACAAGGTATCAAATTTTTGCTTCTTTTATCTCCTCTTAAAAGACTGCCTTTTCCAGGCAGGAAAGGCAGGCAATGACACTTTCAGCAGAATTTTATTCTATCCCTATTTTATTTCATGTCTCTCTCTCATACTACAACCTAGTTTCCAATTCACACAACAGAAACCCAGTCTTCCAGCAGCAAACCACCACAGTCTGTTGCTGTTTTAAGCAGCATCACATCCTGCACCCGATTCTCTCTTCTGACCCAAGACAATCAGAAACCAAGCCCTGCTTCGAAGGTCACTGTTATTCCCCAAAGTGGTATGAAATAATCCAGGCTATTTTTCCTTCTCTGGCATTTTTGCCATGACTTTCTCAGCCCCCGTCACAACATCGCATAGGAAGGTCCCTCCCTTCTACTCACCAAAAGTACAAAAAGCAACCAGAACAATGCAGGTGGTTAACAGGATGAAGTTCATCTTGGTCATGCTTCCTTCCTAGTTTGAAGGCATAAAGAGATGTTAAATGTTAATGATATTTAAAAGCCACATTGAATTAGCAAAATCCCCAGTGAGGAATCCAAGCTTCAAGACTTCAGTATGCAACTGCAAGCACTGGCCAGGAGAAACAGGGAGAGAGACAAGAGAGAAAAGTAACTGCACTTTCCAAGAGAGGATTTTTATTCTGAGAATTGATATTTGAGGCCTGACAGGCTCAGATGAGTCTCATTTCTCCTTTCTGATTACACCATTCAACAGGTCTCCCTATTCCTCACAGCTATAAATGCACCTAACAACAACAAAAAAAAGGCCATTTATGTCTCAAATGCTTTTTGTTTTACAGCAATTCCCCAGTAATCCTGGAGCCAGACTGTGCTCCTTTCTTCTCTCTCATGGTGTTGCAAGAGGTTTGGCTCCTCTAAAGCAGCTTTTGCCTGTCCTCTCCCAAAATTTCTCCCTCTGCCTGAGGGACTGAGACATTCAATAACCCACCGAGTGCCTGCAGCGATGGCTCAGGTCTCCATGACTGCTGCAATCCATGGGCAGCAGGGAGATGGGAAGGGCAGGATTTCGTTTGAACACAGGCAGCTCCAAAGCAGGAGTTATTAGATTTCTGCGCAGAGTCTGAACTGCAATCACAGCTCCCACTAAAAAATCTCTGCTATTGCTGTAACACACAGACAATATACAAATACCAAAAATAATGTTTCTCCGTTGTTTCTGCCTGTTAGAAACTTCCTACCAAAAATTCTCGGTCAGCTTTCTGCCAGAAGTTCTCATCAGAACTTCCCACTGGACTTTTCCTGCCAAAAGATCCTGCAATAGTTTATGGTTATATCTCCTCGAATATCTGAATAGGGCTACGTGCCAAGAAGCTATGTACAACCTCCTCTGAACACTATAAAAGTTGAGGAAAAAATTTTGGAAAATCAGGGGAGAGGAAAGGGAGAGAGAACTGGTTGTCCCAGCCGAGAATCTCTCCACCTCCCCTCACCTTTTTCTCCGCCACCGCGTGCTGCCTATCTGCTACTGGAGACTGGAACTCTGCCGGCCTGGACAGGACTGAGACCCACCGTGCCCCATGCGTGAGCTATATCTTATCCTTCTACGCTGACCTTATTTCTGAAGGCCCAAAGCTTCGGCTGAACTGCGACCCTGCACGGCTTGTGACACAGCTCGGCGTGAGTGGCAAAATCGCACATCCTGGCCGCATTCCAGAGAACTAAAGCTGTCAAGACATCTCCCCCCACCCCTCCCTGCCCTGCAACTACAGTGATAACAGCGAAAAGCAGCAGAGGTAGAGAAAAAAAAGGCAGAAAACTGCTTCTCGCTCCCCCCCGCCCCCGCCCCGACTCACACCAGCTCGGCAGAAAAGGTAGTTTCAGTGGTATCTTTTCTCAGTTTCTAGAAATAATCTTAGTGCTTTCCAACCTTTTCTTATTTTTTCCTCCTTCTCTTTGCATCTCTTAGCAATTAATAAAATCAGTTTTTGATATCAACAGATAACTTGTGTGAGTTTTAATTTTGCTCAAGGGAATATTCAAATCTGAAGTTCTTTCTGCAATATTTAAGCAAATCGTAACAACTGCAGAGTGGGATATTCAGAGGAGGCATCAAGCAGGCACAGGAGGGAGATGGGGACCATACTTGTGCTAGGAGGGCACGATTTTATGTTTGTCTTCAAAGCCTAAGGGCGATTAAAAGTCCCAAAATATTAAAGGTATTCAGAAAACAAGATTTACACATGATAAAATCATCAGATCACTGCTTTTGACCCTGTTAATTCTGCAGGAAACTATTTCTACATGCAGCCATAACCATGCTAGGCTGGAGAGGTTTTTTTCTACCAGAAAACTGAAAAGATTGTTTCATAGCAAAACAATACTTAAATGCTTCTCAACCCTTTTTAATTTTTCTACTGACAAAAAAAAAATACCATACAACAACAACAACAACCCCCCCAGCCACCGTGTCCAACATAATAAAAAAATCCAACAAAAAAAAGCCCACTACCTTTTTTTTTCCTGTCTGTATGACCCACTGCAGAGCAGCAAAACTAAGAAAAACATAACCATAACGTGCAAGATGAGTTGATTTTTCTGGGGTAAACAACTTTGCAAAAGAAGCCTTTCAAGGCCACAAGCTCATCCCACAGTGACGTGAATCTGCAGAAGGGCTGTTGGTCTGGTGGTTACAGCAAGAGCCCTCCTGGACAGCAAACAGAACCTCCCTGGGAATTTCTCCATCTTCCAGGAGTCCTCAGTCACCCAGTGTGTCAGCACAGGAAAAGAGTCTCGCCTTTTAGCAAAACCAAGCCATGATCAGAATAAATATAAGGCAAATGAATAAAAATCATTAGGGCCAGTAGTAATTCAACCAGTCTGTTTTTATGAAATGAATAATTGTTTCTGTCCTTCAGAATGACAGAGATAAGACAACAAGAAAATTTTAACTTAAAAAAATAAAATAATATATAGAGACAGCAATTCACATCATGGCTTAAAAGAAATAAAGCCAAAACCATTTCCTAGACTGAATTTTCTGAATTTCTAGTTTTAACCAAGCATCCAACCCACCTCAATGACAAGAAACAACAACTGCAACGAAAGCCTCAGTGCCAGAATTTCTCTGCAGTCCCACCTGGGAAAGGGCAGGCGGACAAACCTGCTGCTACTGCCATCATAAATCACAATTTATGACAGAAAGGGGAACAGCTCCACGAGCCCCATCACTGCAGGGACCACGGATCAGGACCACAAACCCCATCCCTCCAGGATGTCTAGGGGGCAAGGACTACAAGCCCCATCCTCGCGGGGACCAGAGGAGGGGAACAGGACCACAAACCCCATTCCTGCAGGGGCCCAGGGAAGAGAGGGACAGGACCAGGAGCCCCATCCCTGCGGGGACCAGGGAATGGGGTAAACAGCACCACAAGCCCTATTCCTGTGAGGACCAGAGAACAGGACCGCTAACCTCATCCCTGTGGGAATAGGAGAATGGGAGAAGAGGACCACAAACCCTATCCCTGTGGGGACCAGGGAACAGGACCAAAAACCCCATCCCTGGGGGGACCAGGGAACAGGACCAAAACCCCCATCCCTGGGGGGACCAGGGAGCGGCACCAAAAACCCCATCACTG